>CM061750.1:370595028-370895221 GCA_030979885.1 Lolium multiflorum
GGTTAGACCGGAGCATCATCGAGCATCGGCTCCCTCGAGCAGAAAGGATTTCGGCCGTTCCAGCAGAGAGCTCGGATGAAGGCCGAAATTTTAGAAGAAGTCAAGAAAGAGATCGAGAAAATGTTGAACGCGTTCATCAAATATGCAAAGTATGCTGAGTGGATTTCAATGTCGCATTCGGTGGGAGAAAATGACACATGCGCGTCGCTATAGATTTTCTAATTCAATAGTGCCACTCCAAAGGATGAGTATCCAATGCCGGTAGCAGAGACATTGATCTCGCGCTGCTGGTCATAAGGTATTAAGTTTCATGGATGGCAATGCCGGTTACAACCAGATTTTCATGGCTCCGGAAGATATACACAAGACTGCATTCAGAGTGCCAGGATCGGTGGGTTTGTTTGAATGTGTAGTCATGACGTTTGGCCTGAAAAATGCCGGCGCAACATACCAAAGAGCCATGAATTACATCTTTCATGATCTAATCGGCAAATTGGTGGAGATTTACATCGATGACGTGGTAGTTAAGTCTGTCTCAGTGGAAGGACACTTGGAGGATCTGCGACACGTCCTAGACCGAACTAGAAAATTCGGATTGAGAATGAATCAAAGAAGCGTGCCTTTGGTGTCTCGCCCGTCAATTCTGCTTTGGTTCATGAACGAATTAAGATCGCCTGAAAAGTCGAGGAAGTGCAAACAATGCAGCCACCTACCACTTAAGAAAGAACCTGCCGCCTAATCGCAAGATCAACTTCGGCCGGTTGGGTTCATCTCCAACCTCGTCGTAGATCTAATTGAGCCGCTCAAGGTTGGTAAAAATCAAATTCGATGACGAGTTCCACTGGAGGGCAAGAGCAACGCCAGCGCTTGACGGTATTAAAGAGTATCTGATGAAGCCACCTGTGTTAGTGCCACCCCCAACAAGACAGGCCATTCTACATTTACTTGTCAGTAGCCGACACTTCCATTGCTTCAGTGGTGGTGCAAGTTTATGATGGCCTGGAGAAAGTCGTTTTCTCAGAAGGATGTTGGATGCAGAAACGAGGTACCTCGAGATCGAGAAGTTGTGCCTTTGCCTATTTTTTACCTGCACCAAACTTCACCACATCTTGTGGACTGCGGAGATTGTCGTCATCCGCAAATCTGATGTCATCACATGGTGTTGTCGCCTTCTGCCTTAGAAAGGCCGACTCTGCAAATGGATGTTTGCATTATCGGAATTTGATATCCGGTATCAGCCTGCGAAAGCAGTCAAGGGACAAGCGTTGGCCGATCTTATTGTTGAAAGAATCAACACTGATATAGCTGCACTGTCTGTACGTGCATGGGCTATGTTTTTTGATGGATCGGTTTGTGATGGTGGTTGTGGCATCGGCATTTTAATCGTGTCGCCCCGGGGGGCAACATATTCCTTCTCCATCAGGTTACCTACCCCTTGCACCAACAATGTTGCCGAGTATGAAGCCATACGCAAAGGAATGGAGTTGTTATTAGAAGTCGTTGCAGTGGAACTTTTTGGAGACTCCAAATTGGTGATTTCCCAGCTCACGGAGGAATATAAGTGTGAGAGCGAGTCGCTTCTTCCCGGTTATGGATGCAACAAGCAGAGTTAAGGCACAGCTTAAGTATATAACTTCATCATCCCAAGACTGGGCTGAGTTCCAGGCAAATGATCTTGCACAGATGGCGCTGCCACAAGGATGTAGCGGACGGAGCCGATGTCTGTGCGTGCCTTGGAACCGGATGATTGAGATCCGATATCTTCAATTACTTGAAGGATCCGGCTCGGGGGCACCTAAACGGATAAGATATAAGGCCATGAAGTACGTCCTTATTGGAGATGACATGTTCTATAGGACTTTGGAAGGCTTACTTCTCAAATGTCTGGGACCAACTGAGTCTAATCGGCTTTTACATGAGGTACATGAAGGTGTTTGTGGAACTATCAATCGGCTCATAAGATGAAATGGCTGATTAGGCGATCAGGGTTTTGTATTGGCCCACCATGCTTGATGACTGTTTTAATTATTATAAGGGTGTCAAGCATGTTAGAAGTTTGGAAGCATTCAGATGGTACCCGCATCAGCAATGACCATCATCAAGCCATGGCCGTTTCGAGGGTGGGGCATGGATATGATTGGCAAGATACATCCTCCTTCGAGCAAAGGCCATGCGTGGGTGTTGGCCATTACAGATTACTTCACAAAATGGGTGGAGGCCGTCCCTATGAGATCAGTGGCATCAAAAGATGTTATCAGTTTTGTGAAAGAACATGTCATTCACAGATTCGGAATTCCCCAGACTATCACGACCGAGGAGGTTCGGTTTTCGTTTCCCATGAGTTTAGAGAATTCTGCGAGGAGATGGGAATTAAGCTGATCCGATCGTCTCCATATTACGCTCAAGCGAATGGACAAGCTGAAGCGTCCAACAAGAGCCTTATCAAGCTGATTAAGAGAAAGATCGACGAGTATCCTAGATGTTGGCACGAGGTATTGTCAGAAGCTTTGTGGGCTTACCGTATGTCATGTCATGGAGCGATCAAAACCTCGCCATATCATCTGGTCTATGGACAGGAAGCTGTACTACCCTGGGAAATCACGGCTGGATCGAGACGTGTTGCGTTTCAGAATGATTTAACATCTCTGAAGAATATGCAGCCCTGATGAGCGATAGCATTGAGGATGTGACGGAGCTCAGGCTGTGGTCGCTTGAGAAGATTAAGGAGAACAAAGCTAAGGTAGCTCGTGCATATAATAAGAAGGTGAGACCGAAGGAGTTCCACGTTGGTGATCTGGTGTGGGAAGCTGTATTGCCATTGGGAACTAAGGATGCAGTATATGGCAAATGGTCTCCAAATTGGCACGGCCGTGATGCGCGTAAATGTACACGTCCGTTGGGAACCCCAAGAGGAAGGTATGATGCGCACAGTGGCAAGTTTTCCCTCAGAAAGAAACCAAGGTTTAATCGAACCAGGAGGGAGCCAAGAAGCACGTTGAAGGTTGATGGTGACAAAATGTGATGCGGCGCAACACCAGGGATTCCGACGCCAACGTGGAACCTGCACAACACAACCAAAGTACTTTGCCCCAACGAAACAGTGAGGTTTTCAATCTCACCGGCTTGCTGTAATAAAGGATTAACCGTATTGTGTGGAAGATGATTGTTTGCGAAGAAAACAGTAAAACAAGTATTGCAGTAGATTGTATGCGATGTAAAGAATAGGACCGGGTCCACAGTTCACTAGAGGTGTCTCTCCCATAAGATAAAAGCATGTTGGGTGAACAAATTACAGTTGGGCAATTGACAAATAGAAAAGGGCATAACAATGCATATACATGATATGATAAATATAGTGAGATTTAATCGGGCATTATTACGACAAAGCACATAGACCGCCATCCAACCGCATCTATGCCTAAAAAGTCCACCTTCGTGTTAGCATCCGCACCCCCTTTCAATATTAAGTTGCAAGCAACAGATAATTGCATTAATTATGGTGCGTAATGTAATCAACAACTACATCCTTAGACATAGCATCAATGTTTTATCCCTAGTGGCAACATCACATCCACAACCTTAGAACTTTCTCTCACTCCCATGTATCAATGGAGGCATGAACCCACTATCGAGCATAAATACCCTCTCTTCAGAGCAAAAACTTGGCCAGAGCCTCTACTAATAACAAAGAGCAGGCAAGAGCATAAACAACACATAAGTAATAGATGATAATCACCACAACATAGTATTCTATCCATCGGATCCCGACAAACACAACATATAGTATTACGTATAGATGATCTTGATCATGTTAGGCAGCTCACAAGATCCAACAATGAAGCACATAAGGAGAAGACTACCATCTAGCTACTGCTATGGACCCATAGTCCAGGGTGAACACTCACTCATCACTCCCGAGGCGATCATGGCGATGAAGAGTCCTCCGGAGATGATCTCTCTCCGGCAGGGTGCCGGAGGCGATCTCCCGAATCCCCCGAGATGGGATTTGCCCGCGCGGGCGCGCCTCCGGGAAGGTTTTCCGTATCGTGGCTCTTGGTACGGGGCTTCACGACGGAGAGTGGCAGGCGAAGGGCAACGCGAGGGGTGGCATCGAGGGCCCCACACACCGTGGCGGCGCGGGCCCAGCCCCGGCCGCGCGGCTCCCGCGTGCCGGCGCGCCCGTCGCCCACTTCGTTATCCTTTCTGTCTTCCGAAGCTTCGTGCAAAAACAGGAACTCGGGCGTTGATTTCGTCCAACCGAGATTATTTCCTTACTAGGATTTCAAACCAAACAGCAAAAAACAACAACCGGCTCTTCGGCATCTTGTTAATAGGTTAGTTCTAGAAAATGCGTAAATAATATTACATATAATGTGCATAAAAACAAGTAGATATCATCAATAATGTAGCATGGAACATAAGAATTATCTGATACGTCTGAGACGTACGCGATCCTGTTAGTTCGCTTGTCTTGCTGCAAACGATAACAAGGATAATTTCTCGGAGTGACATGCCATCACAATCTTGATCATACTATTGTAAACATATGTAATGAATGCAGTGATCAAAACAATGGTAATGACATGAGTAAACAAATGGAATCATAAAGCAAAGACTTTTCATGAATAGTACTTCAAGACAAGCATCAATAAGTCTTGCATAAGAGTTAACCATAAAGCACAAATCAAAGTAAAGGTATTGAAGTAACACAAGGAAGATTAAGTTTCAGTTGTTGCTTTCAACTTAACATGTATATTCCCATGGATAGTGTCAATATAAAGTAATATAACAAGTGCAATATGCAAGTATGTAGAATCAATGCACAGTGTTCACACAAGTGTTTGCCTCTTGAGGTGGAGAGAGATAGGTAAACCGACTCAACAATAAAAGTAAAAGAATGGTCCTTCAAAGAGGAGACATCGATTGCTGCATTTGTGCTGTTTTTATTTTGAAAACATGAAACAATTTTGTCAAAGGCGGTAGTATTAAAGCATATGAGTTATGTAAATTATATCTTACAAGTTGCAAGGCTCATGCATAGTATACTAATATGCCCGCAACTTGTCCTACTTAGCTTGGACTCACCGGATCTTTGCAATACACATGTTTCAACCAAGTATCACAAAGGGGTACCTCCATGCCGCATATGTATAAAGGTCTAAGGAGAAAGTTCGTGCATTTTGGATTTTTCGCTTTTGATTATTCTCAACTTAGACATCCATACTGGGACAACATGGACAACAGATACTGACTTTTTAATGCATACATGTAGCAACAATTACTATTCTCATATGAGATTGAGGATATATGTCCAAACTGAAACTTCAACCATGATTCATGGCTTTAGTTAGCGGCCCAATGTTCTCCTCTAACAATATGCATGCTCCAACCATTAAGGTGGTAGATCTCTTACTTCAGACAAGACGGACATGCATAGCAAGTCATGATATTCAACAAAGAGTAGTTGATGGCGTCCCCAGGCACATGGATCGGACAACAAGCAACTTAATAAGAGAGAAAGTGCATAAGTACATTCCACAATAGTTTTTAAGGCTGTTTTGTCCCATGAGCTATATATTGCAAAGGTGAATGATGGAATTTTAAAGGTAGCACTCAAGCAATTTACTTTGGAATGGCGAGAAATACCATGTAGTAGGTGGAAGACATGGTGGACACAAATGGCATAGTGGTTGGCTCAAGGATTTTGGACGCATGAAGTATTCCTCTCGATACAAGGTTTAGCTACAAGTGCTTTGAAGAAAACTCAAGGATGAACCGCTGCAGCAAAACTCACATAAACATATATTGTAAACATTATAAGACTCTCCACTGTCTTCCTTCTTGTTGTTCAAAACTCAATACTAGGAATTATCTAGACCTTAGAGAGACCAAATATGCAAACCAAATTTTGTTCTATGTATTTCTTCATTAATGGGAGTGTAAAGTATATGATGCAAGAGCTAAACATGAGCACAACAACTGCAAAGTATCACATATCCAAGACATTTAGAATTACTACATGTAGCATTTCAATTCCAACTATATAACAATTTAACGAAGAAGTTTCAACCTTCGGGCCTTGAACATTATGAGTAAAGCCTAAGGACATATTTGTCCATATGCAACAGCGGAGCGTGTCTTTCTCCCACAAAGTGAATGTTAGGATCTATTTTATTCAAACAAAACAAAAAACAAAAACAAACCGACGCTCCAAGTAAAGAACAAAAAAGTGACCGAATAAAATATAGTTTCAGGGGGAGTGAACCTGATGATGTGTCGATGAAGAAGGGGATGCTTGGGCATCCCCAAGCTTAGACGCTTGAGTCTTCTTAAAATATGCAGTAAGGAACCACGGTATCCTCAAGCTGTAGCGCCACCCTTGATCATAGTGCATATCATACCCTCTCTTTGACCCTGAAACTCTTTCACACCAAACTTCACAAACTCATTAGAGGGTTAGTGCACAATTAATAATTCACACATTTAGAGGTGAGAAGTAACTATTCTTAACACTGACATTGCACAAAGCTACTAGACATTAATGGATCAAAGAAATTCATCCGATTATAGCAAATACAAGAATGCTAAATAAAACACGTAACTGTCAAAATGTAACAAATCATGAAATATTTATCCGAAAGGGCAATAGACTTGCTCAAATGGAAAAACTCAAAATTAATGAAAGTTGCGTACATATCTGAGGATCACGCTCGTAATTTTGCAGATTTTTTTGAATTTTCTACAGAGACTTATGCCAGAATTCGTGATAGACAGCAATGCTGTTTCTGCGCAGCGGTCCCAAATATAACATCAACTTTAGAATATAGAAACTTTACTGGGCACAAAAACATGATAAGGAGAGGTTGCTGCGTAGTAAACAACTTCCAAGACTCAAATATAAAACAAAAATTGCTGTAGTAAAAACATGGGTTGCCTCTCCCATAAGCGCTTTCTTTAACGCCTTTCAGCAGGCGTAGAAAGTGTAAATCAAGTAACATCAAGAGATGAAGCAACAACATTATTATTTTTCATGCAAAAACAACTTGTTGCAGAGTACTTTAGGTGCTCCGTTATCTAAATTTTCTATGGTGGTGATAGGGGTTTAGCAATTTTAGGCCTATAATAATTATTTTGTTTAGGAACTTTAGAGGCATACATGAATTTTTGCTCTTTACCCACATAAGCTTTCTCATTATACTGAGAGAAGAAAAGGTTGAACCCAAGGTTCCCATAGCTTTTTCAAGTTCATCAATCCTATTGGTTTGATTATCAGGATAAATACAAGTCTTAGACACCAATTCTTTCTAATGACTCTCTCCTAGGATTTATCAAGTTCATCGCTTTGTCCAATAACATTTCCAATTTAGTTTCAATACTTGGAAAAATTTCTCTATGGTTTCCAATTTTTTCATAACATCCTCAAGAGAGATTTCAATTTTAACTTCATTAACAAGTGGTATTCCAACTAGACTCTCAATGATGCAACTAGCTTCTAAAGCGGAGCACCTAGGAAATTACCTAAAGAGTATCAAGAACATACCTATTCCAACTAGATAAACTAACAAAGTTACTAAGAAGGATAGTGGTGGAGTTTTTCTTAATGCACCTATGATGAGTATTACGAATTCTATACCAAGCATCTTTAAAACTCTCTCCACCTTGTTGCTTAAAAGAACGAACTTCAACTTCTCAGGATTACTCATTTTAGTAGAAATAAAGTAAACTAGGCAAATAAAGTAAAGACAAGTAACTATTTTTTTTTTTGTGTTTTTGATATAGAGAGCAAGACAGAAAATAAAGTAAAACTAGTGTTCAATTTTTTTGTATTTTTTGTTTAGGTGCAGCAAACAAAGTAGTAACAAAACAAAGCAAGACAAAAACAAAGTAAAGAGACTGGGAAGTGGAGACTCCCCGCGTGTCTTGATCTCCCGGCAACGGCGCCAGAAATTCTTGATGCGCGTAAATGGACACGTCCGTTGGGAACCCCAGAGGAAGGTATGATGCGACAAAGGCAAGTTTTCCCTCATAAAGAAACCAAGGTTTAATCTAACCAGGGGGAGCCAAGAAGCACGTTGAAGGTTGATGGTGACAATGTGGATGCTATGCAACACTGGGATTCCGGCGTTAATTCGTGGAACCCGGCATAAATATTAACCAGCATTGACATTCTAACAACAGTGAGGTTGGCTAACTTAATTATTGTCAGAATAAAGGATTAACCGTATTGTGGAAGATGACGTTTAAGAAAACAAGAAACAATTATTGCAGAGATTTAAAGTATGTAAAGATAGGACCGGGTCCATGGGCCTACTAGAGGTGTCTCTCCCATAAGATAAAAGCAATGTTGGGTGAACAAATTACAATGGGCAATTGACAAATAGAAAAGGCAACAATGCATATACATGATATGATAAATATAATGAGATTTAATTGGGCATTAAATAGAACATAGACCGCCATCCAGCACGCATCTATGCCTAAAAAGTCCACCTTCAGTTAGTCATCCGAACTTCTTTCAAGATAAGTTGCAAGCAAATGTACAATTGCATTAAGTATAGTAGTTTCAATCAACAAATCACATCCTAGACATATAGCATCAATGTTTTATCCTTAGTGGCAACAAGACATCCACAACCTTAGAACTTTCAGTCACTGCAATGGAGGTATGAACCCACTATCGAGCAGGCCATTCCCCTGGTTAAGAGAAAAACTTGGCCGCAGCCTCTACTACTAACGGAGAGCATGCAAGAGCATAAACAACACATAAGTAATAGATTGATAATCACCATAACATAGTATTCTCTATCCACCGGATCCTGACAAACACAACATATAATATTACATATAGATGATCTTTGATCATGTTAAGCAGCTCACAAGATCCAACAATGAAGCACAATTAGGAGAAGACGACCATCTAGCTACCGCTATGGACCCATAGTCCAGGGGTGAACTACTCACTCATCACTCCGGAGGCGATCATGGCGATGAAGGGTCCTCCGGGAGATGATTTAAAAAAAAAAGGTGCCGGAGGCGATCTCCCGAATCCCCGAGATGGGACCCGCGCGGCGGCGTCTCCGGGAAGGTTTTCCGATCGTGCCTTGCACTGGAGGCTCTCGCGACTGAGGCTGCGAGGCGTAAAGGGCATGCGAGGGGTGGCATCTAGGGCCCTTACCACACCAGGGCGCGCGGGCCCAGCCCTGGTCACATGGCCCCGGCGTGGCGGTGCGCCTCGTCGCCCCACTCTTCGTTATCCTTTCGGTCTTCTGGAAGCTTCTGCAAAAATAGGACCCTGGGCGTTGGTTTCGTCCAATCCCGAGAATATTTCCTTACTAGGATTTCTGAAACCAAAACAAGCAGAAAACAACAGCAACTGTCTCTTCGGCATCTTGTTAATAGGTTAGGTCCCGTAAAATGCGTAAATACGAGCATATAATGTGCATAAAACATGTAGATATCATCAATACAGCATGGAACATAAGAAATTATCACGATACGTCGGAGACGGATCAGCATCACAGAGTCGACCAAGTTTTAAAGGGTAATGCATACATGCTCGAGCAGCTGGATGGTGTGAAATTCCCCAATGGCTGTCAATGGCCAGCATCTCAAGAAGTATTTCCCAAGTATGTGGGATGATGGACAGTGAAATATGGGGGCCGATTCATGAAATCGGCCAGTAAATTTTTTTTTGAACACAGCCGATGCTCAGACATCGACTTCAGATTAAAAACAGCCGATGCACAGACATCGACTTTAGAATAAAAACAGCCGATGTGCAGCCATCGACTATAGAGGAACAAAAGATTATGAGCAGGCATCAAGTTATTATCTGAATTTTGGAAATGTCTGCTTAAACCTGTCTAATTTGGTTTTCGGGTTGGCCTTATGAGCGTTTGATGGTGAAAGACCGATACGCTGCTATCGGTTCTTGGGGCGTTGACCTGCTTTGACCATTGGAAGATTCGAAATCGGACAATTGGAAAATCAAATTGGAAGAACATTTTCATTGATTCAAAGGGGGATTTTACAACGAAGAGCTGATTGCTCTCAAAAGGGATCATCTAGTGCCTAATGCACTATTACTAGCCCTGTTCTAGCCCCTAATCTACGGGCCATCGCTGCCCTCGTCGTCGCCGTCGTAGCTACCGTCGGCGCTGCTTCCGGCGAGGTCCTCGTCGCTGCTGATGAAGCTGCCGGCAGGGGCTTCATCTTCCTCTTCATCGTCGTCGTCATCGTCGTCCGACCCAGCGCGGAAGCGCTTGGCCGGTGGGTACTCTTCGGAGGAGGAGTCCTCCTCCTCCTCTTCCTCCTCGTCGGAGGAGAGGTTCCCCTCCCATGAGAAGAGGTCGTCGTCGCTTGCTGCCTCCAGCTCCCCGTCGACGAGGAACTGGAGGTCTTCCTCCCCGTCGGTGAGGGGTTCGTCGTCCTCCGACTCGATGGAGGAATCCCAGTCCCGCGCGTCCCAATACTCTGGGGCGCGGGCCTCGTAGATGGCCATCAGGTTGACCTCCCGCTCGAGCTCGCTGGAGGAGGAGGACTGGAAGGATAGGCCTGAGGAGACAGAGGAGGAAGAGGAATCCATGGCGGCTGAGAAGGGTTTTTTGTTTGCCGATGGCTACTGTGGAGCAAGGGGATGAAGAAGCAAACTGCCTGGACGAGTTTAAATAAAGGGATATAATGAAAAACGGTTCAATGCTGTGGCAGTTTCGAGGATGCGTTGCCAAAACTGTCAAATCGTGCAGTACGGAGAAGTTGAGAAGGCAAGGCATCATGATGAAAGGGCACTGCGACGGTTCTGCTCTGCCACGATGTGACTTTACGAAGAAAAAAACAGAGTGGTTTTGGAATTATTATTGCCAAAACCAGGGGGTATGTGTTATCACCAGATTTTGGCCAACTCAGGAGATGGGCCGTGATGGAGATGGGCTTGAAGGATATACACGTAATGTGTTTCTGAATCGGCCTCGTGTGAGGATTTGGGCTAGATTGCCCGTGTATCTGTATTATAGTAGATTGCATCTTAGTTTAGAATTAAGAGATAGGGTTTAGCTCGTACACGGTTAGGTGTACTTCCAAAGATAGAAAGTCCACGGACTATAAATATGTACCTAGGGTTATTGAGAAAGGAGGACAATCATCGTTCACAACAAACACAAACCAGGCGCATCGCCACCCTTCGTTTCGAGGGTTTCTTCCGGTAAGTTATAGTCGCTTTCTGCAGATCGTATCTTGCGATTCAGGGCAAAAGATCTTTATTCGTTGTTTGGTGTTGCTCGTACTGAAGCCTTTTTGATGGCGAGTAACACTGTTTATCGAAGATGTTTTAGGGCTTGCATCGATGCTTTTCAGATATATTTGCGTAGCTTTGCCGCCCCAAGATATCTAGCTGTCCTTACACCTATTTAGGTGTAAGGGCAGCACCCTGCTTTATCTTTGATTAGTAGATTCGATCTGTTATAGTTGCTCCTTGTTCTCCGAGGATTAGTTTGATATCGTATGGTTAGGCCTTGCAAACGGGTTGAATGGTCCAGTAGTGCGGCGTTGCTCGTACTCAAGCCTTTTTGATGGCGAGTAACACCGTTTATCGAAGATGTTTTAGGCTGCATCGATGCTTTTCGTATATATATTTTTGCGTAGCTTCTTGCCGCCCCCAAGATATTCAGCTGTCCTTACACCTATTTAGGTGTAAGGCAGCACCCCGCTTTTTATCTTGATTAGTAGATCCGATCCGTTATAGTTGTTCCTTGTTCTCCGAGGATTAGTTTGATATCTCGCATGGTTAGGCCTTGCAAACGGGTTGAATGATCTAGTAGTGCGTAAGGACGGTTTGGCCGATCCAAGAAGGGATGTTCCGGAAATCGACTCCGTGTTTTAGGCCTCGTTTTGGGTTAGTTTGCCGTTATCTTTCGTAGCTCTGCCAAGCTCAACTACGTGTAGGATGTTCCGGCTGAGGCGTGAAACCCTTAAACTGTCGTAGATTGATTTAGCTTAGCATTGGTAAAGCAGAAACCCCATGTTATTGCATATCCATTATGAACGATAAGTTGATCGGTTTTGAGCGATTCACAGTTAACCTCGAGAGCCGATCGAGGTCGTTAATGTTTACGTAATCCACGGCGTGTGAAACTTATTGAAGTTAATTCAAACACCTTCCCCGACCAGGTATAGGTCGTGGCACGCCCCTGCGATCGCCGACGTGTGCCAGAGCACTGTGGTTGGTCGCCCGAGGGACCAGGGCCCACCAACAGTCCTGGGAGCCTCCCGGCTCTACGTGTTGCCAGTCGCTGCTCGCCGGCGGGTTTGGCAAAAACAACTTGCGCCGATGGAGGAAGAACCCATCCGCTGCACCACCTCAAGGCCGACAGTGGAGGCCGGCTTCTGTGTCCTTGATGGCGAACTCAGCGCTTAACATTAGTGAGCTATTGAAGAAGAGGTTTGCAGGCTGTCAAAATGACGCCGTCAACATAGAGCAGCAACAGGCCACATCATTGCCATGTCGATAGACGAACAAAAGGAGGCCGGAGCGTGTAGAGCGGAAGCCAAGCTGATGAAGAAACGCCGCCATGCGCGCAAGTGCGTGTGCTGTTTCCAGCCCGAGGATGTGGAGAGCGTATACACACGGCCGGGATGCTCATGGTCAACAAACCTGGCAAGGCCGACAAAGATACACTCGCCTCTGAGAGATGTCCATGAAGGAAGGCGTTAGAGACGTCCATCCGGTGCACCAGCCAGGCGCGAGAGACAGCGAGGGTGCAGTTCGGATCGTGCCCGGCTAGACAACCGGAGCAAACGTATCCGTGAAGTCGACGCTCGTCGCGTTGGCGGAAGCTCTAGACCATCTAGCGCTTGTAGCGCTCGAGTGTACCGGAGCGCAGCCTTGTGCTTTATCGCCCATTTGCCGTTGATGACATTGGCGTCAGAGGACGCTTAACGAGATCCCAAGTCCGGCTCGCCGCAGGGCCTCGAACTCCTCTTGCATGGCTGCATGCCACCGCGGATCGCGTAGAGAAGCTCGAACGGAGGTGGCACCGGCGAGAGCGCATGTAGAGGCCGCGCATGCTTAGACACTGCGGGGTAGCGTGTAGAGGGCGGATGCACACCCACGCGAGCATGAGTGAAAACTCCCGCAGCCTGGAGGCGGTGGCGGGAAGGCAATGAGCTCCCCACGCGTAAGCCGACGACGAGGAGACTACGACGAGGGGGCCGATGACGCAGAGGTCGGCGATGACGGGGAGGTGACCCTAAGCCGAGGAGCCGTGTGACGGGCGAGCCGGGCCGCGGCCGCCGGGCGCAGAGGCACGTGCACCATGCCGCGAGGTGATCACGCGTTGAGAGACCGGATCATAAAGGGGGCCGATAGCTCCTGTGCTGGCCGGATAACCGATGAACACACATGGGCGGGTAACCATGAACACACACGGCAGCGCGGCAGCACTAGGTAGCAAAGCCATACCCAAGACGCGGAGGTCATCATAGGAGGTGGAGTGCCGAAGAGAAGGTGGTGTGGAGCGTATCGCCAACGGGACCGACACGCCGAATATTGACGAGAAGAGTGGCAAAGGCTGTTGGAGATATGCCCGAGAGGCAATAATAAAGTGGTTATTGTTATATCTTAGTGTTTATGATAAATGTTTACATTCCATGCTATAATTACTATTAAATCTGAATCCGTTGGTACGTACGTCTGGCGCTCAACATATCCTTCGTCGCCTCACTGCTAATAACCCGAGTCGTGCCAAGATATCACGTACTGTGCCCATGCCAACGCTAATACCTTCGTCGCTTCGATCTCTAATGACTCTCGAGTCGTGCCCGTATATCGAACAGACAAAGCCCATGCCAATTGGCCATACGTCGTATGTCCCAGCTCTGCCCTAGCAAGAGCAACCTGCCGTACGATCGGGCACCCTAGAAAAAGGCAACCTCTGGAAGGGAAGCGACTCTCTCCGTGCGCGACATGTGGGTGAACGTGGGCGGGAAATTGCTCTGCGGGATCGCCTCCGCGCGTGATACGTGTTGTCGGTTTGTTTGTGAACCGCCCACTTCACCCGCCCGTCTACATTTAATGGGTTTACGGGGACCCGATTCGCTTTTGCCTTTATCGCCGTTTTTTTCCTATTCTTCTTCCGTCGTATCTCATCTTCGTGGGTCTTTGCTTTTTCTACTCGGTCGTCTCGTTGTCGGTGGCGCTGCTTTTTTCCTTTTTTCCTCCGTTGCTGTCGAGAACCTCTCGCAACTCATCGTCGGCGGACGTTTTTCCTGCTCCAGTGGTAAGCGCCGTCGTGTTTTTCTGCCTGCTTAGGGTTTCTAAGATCTTGGTTTTTCCCTTTGATTCGATTAGATCGAATCAGTTTTTTCCCTTTGTATTTCCGGGCTGTGAGTTTTCTGGGGAATTAATGGGAGGGAGGTAGCACTTTCAATTGGAAATATGCGGAAGGCGGATGCAGATGCGTTTTCTCTGAGTAAAGTCGTGCTTTTTTCATCGATACTTTTTTCATCGATTTCTTTCGCCGCCTCTTGGTTACACACCTTCTGAGGAACATTGTCGTTGATAATGCGGCGCCGGAGTAGCCGCTCCGTTACACATCTCGTGATGACATGCATCTTATTATTTAGGGTTTGTTTGTCTTTTTTCTTGTCGATTTACCCGCCCTGGAGGAGCCGCTCAGTTACACATCTCCTGATGACATGCATCTACATTCTTTAGGTTTTCTTGGTCTTTTTCCCGTCATTTAGTTGCGCCTATCGCTCGGTTACACGTCTCGTGTTGACATGCAAATGCGACGATGCTGCTTGTTCTTGTGTTTCTATCGGTGTCTTTGTTGTCTTGTTTGGTCTAGTTGTGGCATACATCGTACCCGAACTAGTTTTAGGTTCTCCGGTGCTTGTTCAAGAGGTGGTTTTGTACTTCTCAAGGTTATCTTTTAGGCACTGTGTGTCGGTACTTGTTCGTGTTTGTCGTTGGTACTGTAATTTTTGTACTTGTGTAGCTTAGTCTCTCGTACTTGTGCTCCTATATCTCTGGTACTTGTGCACTGACTTGTATTGTAATTGTGCACTAGTAAATTCCTATTGGTCCGTTTTTCATATTGGTCGGCGCCGTGCAGTCTAGACTTGTACAATTTGTTTCTTTTCTAGAGTTTTCGGTTGTGCTAGTGTTTATCTGGTTGTTTTTTCGTCTAGTTTCTCTTGGTCTGTTTGTTGTAGACTTAGCGGCACCAAAGGTGCTGCTCGGTTACACGTCTTCGTGAGTGCATGCATGTAAATTATGTTGGTTTCTCTTGGTTTGTTTGGTTGTCGATGTATCTGCGCCAGAGGCGCGTATCGTTTTAGATGTGTAGTGATGATATGCAATTGCGACGACACGCGGTGGTTTCGTGTTTCGTTGGACTCTTTTGTCATCCCCTGCTTTTTCTAGTTTTGAAAGTGAGAAGCTGCACACATCAGATCTAACCAGTTTTAGTGTTCTTAAATGCTTGTTCAAAAGAGGGTGGTTTGGTACTCTTTTGTGCTAGTTTAGTACCTGTGTGTCCAGCCGTTTCTTCCGCCGCATTTGTTGTCCTTTGTGTCCGTACTCTGTCTGTGTTCGTCTTTTGGTACTGCTGTGACAATTTGTTCCGTACTTGTGTATTTTCTCCCGTATTTGTGCTCCTATATCTTTGCACTGCACCGACTTGTATTGTAGTTGTGCATTAGTAAATCTTGTTGGTCTGTTTTTTGAAGGTATATGGGCTGGCGCCATGTGTCCGGGGCTTATTCGGTTGCGCTAGTGTTTATGTGGTTGCTTTTTCGTAGTTTCTCTTTTTATCCGTTTGCTGCATACTTAGCGGCGCCCAGTTACGCGTCACACACGTCTCCTCGTGGCATGCATGTAAATTATGTTGGTTTCTCTTGGTTTGTTTGGTTGTCGATGTGGTCGTTTGGACATGTAGTGATGATATGCAATTGTTACGACGTAGGTGGTTTGTGTGGTTTCTCTTGGACTCTTTTTTCGTCGTCCTGTTTTCTCTAGTTTCAAAAGTTATAAGATGCACACATCGTACCTGAACTATTTTTACAGTTCTCCAGTGCTTGTTAAGAAGGTGGTTTGGTACTTCTTCGTGCTATAGTTTTGTACCTGTGTGTGTGTCCAGCCGTTTCTGGCGGGTACTTGTTCGATTTTCTCTTTGGTACTCGCGTGGCAATTTGTTCTGTAGTTGTTCTCCTATTTCTCTGGTACTTGTGCACCTAATGGTCTTTTAGTTGCGTACCCATATAATTGTGTAATTTGTGTTAACAGGTGGAAAAGATGTCACATCCAGGTTTTCACTCTCGTAAGTGATATCTCCCCACCATCTTCGTAAAGCACGGATCGTCACATCTCGATATGTTTCCGGTGAAATGCATAGGCGATGTAAGGTTTTTATGTTTGTTGATTTTTAATATTGTGTTATTGTAAATTGCATTCTTAATTGTGTTTTTTTTGTTTACAGCTATCGTTTCTAAGCTCGAGGAAATGTGGAAGACTTTCTTCACTTCCTCAATGATAAGAATGGGACATGGTCTTGTTGACCAGATGCGTGATATGGTTTCTCTTTTGTCAATTGAGTTGAAAAGGCAGCCATGTACTTGCAAGGGAAAGGAGCCTGAAACTGAAAATGTTGTTGGAGGTAGTTCTATGGCCCAGAAGTATGATGCCTATGCAGACACCGATTCTGATGATTGTCTTGAGCGTTCAGAGCTAACTGAGGAAGAGGATGTCCCTGTAACTGCTTTTCACTATTGTTTGCTGATATACTTCAGGCTCCTAGGACTTACATTGAAGGGTAACCGTTGGAATTCAATTTTCCATTTATTTTTCATCTATTTTTTTATAGACTGATGGTTATTCTTGTTGTTTTTAACAATTGCAGTAGTGAGAAAATACTTGAAGTTGGTGGAAAGTCTGTCAGCTGGCATAGTTTCTACCTTGCTATGAAGGGTGGTGGGTTTATGGATCCTTCTGTTATAGATGTTTTTCTGAAGTGCACGGAAATGGTCTTGATTTCTTATATATTCCAAGTTCTTTGGCGGTACATCATGTGTATATGTTTTAGATTTATTTTTTTAATTAAAATGTTTTTAGCATTTAGTTTTTTAAACATCTTCTTGTTGTTTTTTCCAGCATATTCTTGATGTGGATGAGGCGGACCCTATTCATCTTGCTGCAAGCTTTGCTGAACATGATCTGAAGTACTATAGTTTGGATAGGGAAGAGGCATGTTTGTCATGTTTTGTTTGGCGCTTATATTTTTTCTATTACAACTATCGTGGATGCCATTCTATTTCATGGGATTGCTTATTTAAAATGATATACATTACTTGTTACATTACATTCATTGGTGGATTATCTTTGTCGACTTCCATTTCAGAAAATTTAGAGTGTCTAGCTCCCTGGAGTTGACTGAAGCTCAGATGGCTTCTACGGAAAGAATTATATGGTTTTCTATAGCTAATTAAATAATTATTTACACATGACAACAATAACTTTTATTTTTTATTCATTTCAGTGCAAATCATTCAAGAAACTTTATAGTCATCTTCATGGTGTTGAGGGATTAAATATTTCATCGTTCAAGATAAAAGTTTGCGGCACCCCTTCTTGTTCAGAGTGATCATCTTTTCTTACTGTGAATTATGATTTTATTTATTTACTGTGTTTGGATTTAATTGTTTTTCTTTTTAACCATTAGGACAAGCGCGAGGCGTGACTGTGGTATCTATGCAATGATGTTTCTTTGGGTATTCAAGGCTGGTTTTTACCCAAAAGTATTCAAGGTAGGTAATATATTGTGTACATAGTTTTATCCAAGAGTATCCAAGACATGTTTTTATCCAAGAGTATTTAAGGCAGGTTTTTAGTACTTTTTCAGTGTAGAATAGTACATGTCAATGCTGCTGTTTAGTACTTGTACAACTTGTTGTTTAGTCGTTGTGTACTTTTTCATTCGGAACTTGTGCATTCTAAATTTATGTGCATTTTGTTGAAGATAATTAACCATCGTGTTATTTCGGGTATTTCAGGTTGACATCGAAAGTTTTCGACAGTTCTTCGCTGGATACATGCTCACGCATGATTCTGCTGGTAATTTGGCAAATTTTGTACGCGAATACATCGAAGAATTTGAAAGTAAGAACTCTTTTATAATGGTTATCCATTTTTTCTAGTGAAGTCAATGAAGTGAACTTGATCATATAAAAAAATGAAATGAAGTACATAAGAGCATTACATATTCATTCCATTGTCTGTATCATATTTTCTAAATAATCATGTGGCCTCCTCCTTGTGTGATTCCTACTTTTATTGCTTTCCTTCGATCTCCTTTGTTCATCTTCGACCTGTGCAAATAAATAGATTTCAAGTTTATGTTTAGCTTGTCAGAAAAGCAGATTATTTGCATCAGTAGGTGTTCATCACTAACAAAGTAAATTCATGGGCACACTTACCTTGTTAATATGTCTTGTGTTCCAAATAGTAGATGTTCCAGGTTACATCTTATTCTTCCGTTGTGGTAGTACATACCATACGTGTTTCCTGGTTGTCTTGTTCTTTCTGTTGTGTTACTATCATTATTTGTGTGTCTATTTCTTGATTGATCATGTGTTGTATTGATTGTATATCTTCGCTGTGATGCTGCTGCCTCTGCTTCCGCTACTGCTTGTGCTGCTGCCTCTGCTGCCGTTGCTGCAATTTCTGCTTTCAGTGCTTCACATCTTGTTTTGTTGTGTCATGTTTCTTTGAAGTGGCCGCATTTTATTTGTCTAGTTTTCTGTCTTTTTTCTGAACCTGGCATCATTCTGACCCCTCGTTTTGTTCCTCTTCTGTCGGACATTGGTGGGTCACGTAATGTTTTGTTGCTATCTGTTTCTTCATCGTGTAGGTTTTTAGCTCCTTCATCTTCTCTTATTGCTGCCAGCACTTTTGTTTCCATATCACGCATACACTGAATCATGACATTATATGCTTTGTCATTTGGGCACGCTTTGTTGCAAAGTTCTGCCATATGGCTCATCACACCAGCAAACTTTAGTGTTTCGTCTCCGCAAGAAGCATCTGCAACATTTCCTAATGTTGCGAGTTCCATGTCTATGTCTTTTCTCCATCTTTGAATCACAAAACTCTCTGGCAAATCATTGATCTCCATGTGAACCATGCTTTTATTACATGGCAGCAATGTATACCATCCCTCTACATCTTCTTGCAGGAACACATGAAGTTCATTTTTTCATCGTCAAATGTGACGTCAAATAACTCCCTTTTGAATTCCATGTGGTCGTAGAATTTCACTATTCTTTTGAGTCGCAGGTGGCGACCAGGTTCAAGTGACCCATCTACCTTGAATGTCGTGTTGTTTGTGATCTCAAACTGGAACTTTTGGAATATGTCATATGTGAATCGTTCAAGAGCTTGCTTCTCAAACGGATGTCTTGTTACTTTTTTTGCTGTTTTCAGTGATGATGTGAGCTTCTTCTTGTCCAGGGCAGATAAGCACATGTCTTGTATAACCTCGTATTGTTCAAGGAACATTGTTATTGTGTATGTGTGCTGGCTATAGCATTTCCACATGTTATTTGTGCTCTCGCTCCTTCCTGTGCTTGACGAGAATGGGTAAAACTTATCCATGAAGTACGCCGGTACCCACCGATGTCTTATTCTGTATAACTTGCTTAGGTGTTTTTCTCCCTCTGCATTGAAATCCTTTATCACTTTATTCCATCCCATTTCGAACACTTCTGGTGTGAGTGCATTCTTTGCAATGTACATTAGCAGTTCTGACATTCCATGAGTTTTTTCAACGAAGGTGCTCTCTTTCTGACTCATCTTGGTCACGATGTGGAAGTAGCAATTCGGCAATCTTTGAAAAAATATTATAAAACCCACAAAATGGTTATTACTAGGTTTAATTATCATTCAATTTTTGTGGGTTTTATAATATATTTTCAAAGCCTTGTAGCTGATATAATATTTAGTTAGTTTCTATGGTTCTTTCCCGCATTATTTCCTAACTGTAATTAGTTGGTGCTTGTGGTAAGTGAGGCTATCGGACTGAAATCATGTGTTGCGTAAACATTCTCAGAATATAACCGGCCGTAGTTGGCGCAAACTAAATCACAAATTGCCATCCCGACAATGGCCCAATTAAGCGAAAACACATATTGGTTCGATTCCCACAGACGGCGCCAATTGACAAGGTATTAACTTGTCAATGCCTACAAGTTGTAGACTAGGGTTTTGTTGGAAGTAGAGGGCAAGTAGATCTCGAAGGTTTCAGCCGGAAAAAGTACTCGGCTGCTACGAAAACTAGGATTGCGTGAACAATGACTCGATCCTCTCTTTGTCCCTCGACCCCCCCCTCCCCCTTATATAGGAGGCGGAGCCGAGGGTTTTGTGGTACACAAGTTACAAAGTCAAGGAGACTCTTTGAGTTCGTCCCGTCATAGTTTACAAGTCATTATTCCTAATACAACTCTATATTTCCAAACTAATTCATAATTAGGCTTCCGGGCTTCATAAACTTCGGTCATGGGCCTTGAAACTTCGGGTACCTTCTTCGGCAGGCCCATTGGGGATGCCTATGTCAGCCGGCCCGCAAAATCCTAAAGCGCCTTACAGGCCGGCATATTAACATAGCAACTCGCAGATGGGCCGGCCCAACGAATAACAATGGGCTTCACGCACCTCGGCCCAACAAGGCTATTGGGCCTTACTAGGCCCACATATATATTATGTTGTGGGCTAATGGGCTGACCCACCAACAAAATGGGCCGACCCGGTCAACATATTGATCGGACAAAAGTTTACAGGGCCGACCCATTACGAAATGGGCCGTAAATATTATCAGTGACCGGTCAAACAAATGAATTTAGCCTGGTCCCCACCTTAAAGGGCCGCCCAGTTATCCTTTTGACCGATCAAAAAACAACTGATTGAAGGCAGTTGTCCCGGGCCACATGCTTATTGGGCGGCCCATTTTTCCTATTGACCGGTCAAATGAAGACAATCGGCTCGGCCCACATGCTTATTGGGTCGGCCCGTTTTCCTATTGACCGGTCAAAAGAAGACATTCGGCCCGACCCACATGACTATTGGGTCGGCCCATTTATCGTGTTGACTGGTCAAACAAAGACATTCGGCCAAGTCCACTTTTTCAGTGGGCCGTCACAGTCATCCTGTTGACCAGTCAAACGAAGACATTCGGCTGGCCCACGTGCTTAGTGGGCTGACCCATTTAAGTTTTGACCAGTCAACCTTAGAAGTTAGGCCCGACCCACGTACCTAATTGACTAGCCCAGTTATATAGTTGACCGGTCAAACTAAGTCAGCTGGCTCGGCCTGCAAACTAAATGGGACGCCCTGCTTAAGGCGTGGCAGGCCTTGTATGGGCATACCATCTACCACGGGGTTTCAGCCGGTTAACTTACGCTAATCGGCGTCTTCCACGTGCCGCTTCTGACGCTCGGGATCAACGGCCTCTGAAAACTCTTCGCAACGGTCCGATTTTCCACAGGGGCAAAGGGCGCCCAAACGCGACGCACCGTGGTAGGCCTTTACCTGACGCAGTATGCACCACGAGAACCCATATCGTCGATTTAGGCTCATAGGCGACGAAAAAGGCCTATACCTTACGAAAATTTTACGTTGTAAATGAGAACTTTTCTTATAGTGTAGGGCTCCCGGGATCCGGCTTATAAAGGCGCCAGGACCTAGGGTTTACACGAAGAGTCCTAGCCAAACTTCAGAATATACATTGCCGTTAGCGTCAAGGATCCGCCTACTTCCTAACTGGTTATCATGGATCCGAACACTTCATGGGTCTTCGTGGATTTGACTCCTGGCGTAGGTCGGTTGGGATCCAGCTCCTATTCGTGGGCTGGAGTTCCTCCATCTTCTATCAACAGCAACTGGACCGTCCGGTGGGCCATAAGCCACCACCACCATCTGTGGGTCACCCAGGCTTGCCGGATCTAAACCACGTCGTTGGCATACCCATGAAGTATACCCACAACATGCAGCTTACAATGATGATGATCAAGCGGGAGCTTCTCCCCTCCAAGGGAGTATCACATCTCGCCTCCATGTGACCAACATATCCACAAAAGAGATAAAAATTTGGAATCCTTTCATACCTTAGCTGGACTTCAACCTCTTCTTCAGTGATTTCATCCTTGAGAGTGATAGTTTTCTGAAGAGCCAAGTACAAAGGAAGTTGAACCCTGGCTCTCAGAAACTTCTCGCAGATGTTCCCCCTAGAGTGCTCGTCGATCATGAGCAGTGTCCCAACTTGATCTCCGAGATCCCTGGCTAGTTTCTTTGTAAGAAGATAGAAAGGAATGTTCCTGAACTGCACCCACACAGGAAGGTGTGTGAAGAGTGCCGTGTCGGGATCAGCCCCAACCTCGAGGCCCTCCGCAAGGAAAGCATCGCCCCTGTACTGCCAGGGACCACCGCGGACGATGTGGTCTCTGTCTCCCTTCTCCGAGAACTCGAGGATGAACCTCCGCTGGCCTGGGGCAGCAACAATTTGGTTTGCCTCCATCTCACCTCTGATCTTCCACACTTTCTTCATGTGCTCGATGACTTGCTGAGAGTTTGCAAGCAGGACCGACAAGAACAGTCCCACCGCAAGGAACCGGGCTCGCATAGCCTGGCGCGCCCCGGCCATGTCAACGACGATGAAGTTCTTGCCATTGGTGTTCTCAGCCATCTCCTGCTTTCTGGCGCGCTGGCGGAAGGCTTCATCGCGGGTGGCAGAGGCTGGCCCGCCCTGCTTCCCGGCCTCCACCATCTCCACACTGCTCGAACTCGCCATCAGACCACCGATCAAACACCTTGAGGACACACGGTAGTGGCTAACTCTGCTCCGAGGACTCACTGATGGGATTTCCTGCTCGCATTGGTCCGTATATATAGTGGTTTCCCAAGGCTTGATCGTGGCCTCATAACCATGCTGATTACTCCTCGTAATGGATTGCAGTTCTTTCTTCGCCATGAACTCTGCCGTTCTCAGCACTTCCTCTTCCCCATGGAACCTCTCCTTAATCGACCTCAAATTGACTGCTGCTTTGATCAGCGGCGGCCCTGGATCCGGTGGCTCCTCGCAATTTGCCTGCAATAACTTCCTCCGGCGCGATCTGATTGCATCAAACCGACTCGCAAGGTTTTCCGCCATTAAAATGGCGTTTCTTGCCCGTGCTTTGATTTTGGCTATCACAATGGGGTTTATCTGGATGGGATTTGGAACTAGGCTCTCTGGATTGGAATCAGCGGCTCTTGATTTCTCTGGGTTTCGGGTTTCGTGGGATCTTGGGTAGAATTTGCATGGTTGCTGGGTGGAATCGCCTCCGCTCGAGCGCAGGAGGGGAAGGGGCATCGTAACGTCTTCTGTGACGTTGGCTACTTATTTGTGGAGGATCCCGTGTCCCGTCCCGTGCACTCGTGGTGTTGGTGTCGGATCCCCCCTTCACACTATTCTACGTCCAATATAAGTATAGGTTATGCAAAGGTTCCATCAAGATATGTCAACTTGGTCTGAAATTTTAAAAGGCATATGTTTCCACTTAAGATACAGATATCAAGAGTGTGTACAATCACAAATCATATAATGCCTAATTACCAAAGCATAGCACTCACACATTTTCTTTCTTAAAAGCAACACCTTATCTTCTGAAAAAAGCATTTTTATCATAGTAAAATCTATGAGAGTTCCAGGACATAGTATCAAAAGGAAATTAGAAATTGCTTGGAAGAAGCCCTTTCAAAAGATTGTTCCTTAAATTTAAGAGATATCTAGATTAGAGAAAACATTACGTTCATAACTATTGCAACACTGAGATTAAGCACAAATCATTGCTAAGCAGCTATGTATACTGGATGAATTATATCACACATCAGCATCAACTTACCTCCACAAAATGTCTGATAGATTCATCCGCTTCTCCACATAGAGATGTCTGGAAGTTCCACCAAGTGAGCTCAACCATAATATCCCTATAGAGTTTGGTATGAATCCTATTACAAAAGGGAAAATGTCATCGAAATCCGAATTTGTGCTAAATATATCAATTAAGCATATGCACAATTATAAGAGATAGAACCTACATTCAGGAACACATTTACATCAATATTTATGATATCTCCGTTCTGCAGTAGAAAGACCATATTTCAACCAACAGTAAATAGGCATGAGACCAAAATAAAGATAGGAAGAGGCAAGTTTCATTCTAACAGAACCTGCGGTTGTTTTGAATCGGGTAGCCCGTCGCAGACACACTCATTTACTGATGTGCTGATACTTTTAGGAAATCTACCATAGCCAAGAGGAGAAGGATAAGCACCCGCCTCAACTATCATATGATGCACCACACTGTCGATTTCATTCTTATTAACTGATGGCTGAGATGACACTGAAACAATTCACACTATATTATGAATTGTAGAATGCAAAGTCTTAAGATGATTGATATAGACAAAAAGAAAAAGGATTCTAGTAATCTATAAAAGAATAGTGTTTACCTTGACCAATGTTCGTGCAATGTTCAGTACATGAGCGGTAAGTTCGCAAGCAGCTCTCATGTCTCATCCCAGTGAGACCTTCCACCTAAAAACTCAGAGCAAGTCTAACAGGCCCCGTATATTTTCGCCCCGTATAACACGAGTAAAGGGCCCTGTATCCAGTTTTCGCCGGCCAAAAACTCGGACGAGCTAGCAGAGCCCGTATCCCCACCCCGTAAAACAGAATATTCTGTTTTACGGGGTGGGGATACGGGCTCTGCTAGCTCGTCCGAGTTTTCGGCCCCTCAAAACAGGGTTTTAGACAGCAATTTGCACAACAATTTCACATCAAACATAGCACATCCAAAATATGTGATGCATAATTCATAGTTTTAACATCACAACACGATCATAGGCAATGTTCAAGCCACGGAATTCCCAAATGTGATCAACCATCAACGGATCCATCAGCACCGGCGCCACCGCTCGCCGGAGACGCACCTTGATCACGAGCTTGACGCGCAGCCTTCTTCCTCGCAATGATGTCCGCCTTGGTCTCCTTCCACCACGCCAGCTGATCCTCGTCCATGCCGTCGGTGCGCATCATCATGATTTCCCTCTCCTCGGCCAAGAGCTCCTTCATGGCCTTGGCTTCTTTGGCTGCGATCATCTTTATGTCAAGCTCCTTCCTTGCTTGCACCTTGGCAAGCTTCACCACACTCTTCTTGTCGGTGATGAGGAGCTTGGTCTCCAACGTCTTCATTGTCAATGCCTCCTTGGACTTCATGAGTTGATCCAACTTCTCCCGGAAGCTAGCTGCTTCTTGTTCTACCTTGACCCTCTCCTTGGCCTTCTTGTTGCCCTCGGGCTTGCCGGTGTTTCTCCCACTCATGTCCTCCGCTTCATCATCCATGGTGAGAAGTGCCTCCTTCTTGCACTTTGGCTCGTTGTCCCTCAACTTCCACTTAGGAAGATGTTGAAGGATGTCAAAGCAATGTTGGAATTGAAAGTCCTTGTTCTTAGAGCCGGCCATTTCCTTGTACCTTTGTTTAGCATACGTGGGCTGCTCAACAATAGTATGAGGAGATGTTTCCACATCATGAACACATAATATGGATAGCTTGCATCATCAACACAAGGAAAACTTACATAGTCCCCCGGCACGCATCCACTAGGAGGGTTGTCGGCCACTTGATCCATGGCAGCACTCCAACGAGAACAAGCCGGCTTGATGATGTTCCATCGGCCTTCAAGTGAGCGGTAGGATCTGTCCGCCATGCTCTTCGTGCGAGGCTTCAGCTGGTGGTACAGATCCTCAATGCGCTGCCAGTAGCGCTTGCCGCCTTGGTCCACTCCGATGCACGCATCCATCCCCACCTTGCTCCAAGCTCGGACCAAGATGGTGTCTTCGATCTCGCTGTAGTTCGCCGTGCGTGGCTTCGGCGTCGACGAAGAACCGGCGGCAGCCGGATCAACCTCAACCACCTCCTCCTCGTCACCCTCATCCTCCTCCTCCTCATCAATCTCTTCGACGTTGCACTCGGCATCGAATGCATCCATACCGGCGTCCAAATTCACCGCGGATTCGTTGAGCATGTCCATGTAGGATGTTGTGGACTCAACATCGAACACCTTGTCTACGTCAATGGTGGATGGCGGCGGCGCGAGCGGCGCATTGGACGGAACGGAGGGAGGAGAGGGCGTGGCCTTGGAGGGCGGTGGAGGCGCGAGGCCGATGCGGTTGATGGCCTTTGTCCGCACCTTGGCCGGCGCGACGCCCCTCGGCCCGGCCGCCTTGGTCTTCATCCTGGCCCCCTTCTTGGCAGCCGGCGGGGCTTGGGCCGGAGAAGCTGCGGCCGGCGCTGCTGCGGCCGCCGGCGCAGGTGATTCGAAGAATACCTTCGGAATCCTCTTCCTCTTCGACGGGATGGTGGCGGAGATCATGGCCGACACCGCCCCGGCGTTCGGCGCAGCTCCGACGGCGACATCGACCACCGCGGGCGGAGGAGATGCATCGCCGGCGGCAGGCGGCTCTTGCGCACGGTCCATGGAAGCGGGATCCGGCCGGGAAGGGCGCGGGGGAGGAGATCGGTCGGCGGCGGCGGCGGGGCTTCAGCGAAATGCTTCGCGCGCGTGGAGTGGGCGATGCTGGTTTCACCCACTATCCCCGCTCCCACCCCGCACAAGTAGGGGGCGACGACCCGCCCCGTAGTCCAAAACAGCAAAAATCGATGCGGGGGCCGTTTTTACGGGGCGTGCTAGACGGCCGGGTAGACGCGAAACCCTCAAATCGGCGGTTATTATACGGGTTTGCCCCTTTTACGGGGTCTGTTAGACCTGCTCTCACAAGTAATCAGCTGCGGTGATCAATTTCATCTCCTAATTCCCCAAGGTACATACCAAAAATAACACATGAATCATATTCTACCACACAAGTAATTTGTAATGTCAAATTAACCTGCAGAGGCACAGTCTAGGGCTCATTATCAGGAGCCCACAAAAGTAATTTATAATTTTTAATATCAAATTAAACTGAGATACTCATTGGACAGGCTACCCAAAACAACCATGGCCACATCAGGGACCAGGGCGGCAAACTTGACATATTCGTTATCCCGACTACATTAAAGATCAAACAACCTACAATCTTTTTCAGCATAACCGAAATAAAGACAAACACAAGACTGAACTTGCAGAATGAACTGTATAAGCAGATTTTAAGAATTATTAAAGAAACTCTAGTATGCAGATCTGGTTCAGAAACTATAGTTGAGGAGTGCTTACAAACTCCAGACGATCTGCATCGTGTACAATTGCAACCTCAAGAATGGGCTCAGCCTGAAGCTTCTTTGAAGCCTCATTTTTGAATCCTGTAGTTAAGATTGCAAGTGCAAGAGTATCACAACCTTGTGCAAAGATATTTCAAAAATGCCTGGACAAGCTAAGCACTACTAATGGTTATTCAGATCAAGTAACAGATAACCCCAAAAGTTTTGAAGTGGTACAACGGGGATTTTTCTTTTCTATTGCATAAAAATGGACGACTGAACTCGCAAGATATAATAAGGGCTCAGGTACAGAAAAAAAGTTGCAAGAGAAATAAGCCACATGCAGAAGCTTGTGCTTGTAGTTGAACAACTGTAAAAAAAGAATTTCAATATGAAGAAAGATTGTGCTCCAAGTGAGGTCTAGCAACAAGCAAACACGGGGCCAATTACACAAAGTTGCTTCTTGGTCAAGTTTACATAACAATTCATCTAAAGATGCACAAACTCAGATAACTCACCCGTCATCTAATAATCGCTGTTATTCCCCCCCTCTCCGTCCCTCTTCCATCCCACCTCTTCAAGAAACTTGTCGACCATACTCATATCCGCTGCATTATCCCTGTCCATTACTCCCATCGGATTCACTTGCCAGCACATAGCACTCCTCAACACCACCACCGTCGGGGGTTTGGCTAATTCTAGCTCAATTTGCTCTAACTTTTCAGATGGAAAGAGCGAATTTAGTAATGTGGAAACTAAGAAGTTCCGTTACTTTGTGCACTACGTGATCTCCTGCACGAACAGAGCTAACCAAAAAAAATGAGCGCTCCCCATCACTTGTTCACATCAAGAGTAACCAACTCTACCGAATCAGTTAAGAAACCAAAAAATGATGCAGTAAGGGGTACTGGCAGCTTACCCATGTCACGCAGGGGAGCGATCAGGTCCATCTGGAGCAATCAAACCCCAATGACGTAAACAAAAGAAGATCAAGAAAAGATTTATTTAATCAGTGGAATAACAGGGCCAGGGGAAGAAAGAGGGTAGAGGACGGTTATGGGGAGGAGAGGCTCTGCTTGGCTGCCAGGCAGGCCATGCTCAGCAGCATAGTGGGAGGCGCTGCGCCCGCTCATCTCCCTCTCTACCAGCATAGTGGGAGGCCACGGCCGCCAGGCGCGCATCCCCATTACGCCGCTCACCTCCACGCGTCTTGGTCGATGGCGGCGGCGCACGGTGAGGTGATGAACCCTAGCTTTTTTCTTTGAGCTGTGATAAATCCTAGCTGAGGGAGAGAGGAGACGGGTTTGGACTGAAACTGAGAAAACGCGGGGCTGGCCCACACGGGGCGCCCGCACCGTCCAATCGCTGAGAGTCCAGGAAATGCAACGGCCTTAACTTGTTTAGTTAATACGTATCATTTTAGTGCCATCTTTGATTTTACGAAACTGTCAATATGGGTGCATATACGTACGCAGCATCTATTTAATTAGTACAACTAATTGATACGAAATTATCTGCATCCTATCCATTCCTGCCTGCTATTTCTTGTCCGAATTAATATCAAGATATCAATTGATACTGAATCAATGTGGTGGATATGCTTCCAAATTAATTCATACCTGCCGGTGCCTACATCTGGGCATGGGCAGCCCAGCCCGCCACCCGGCCCGACCCATAGGGCCGGGCGGGCTTGCACTTCGGGCCGGGCTCGGGCCTGAAATCTGAGCCCGAACGTCGGGCCGGGCTCGGGCCTTCATTTTCGTGCATTTTAGCCTAGTCGGGCCGGGCTTCTCGGGTCGGGCTGGGCTTTTTGCTCATTCGGGCCGGGTTCGGGCTTAAATTACAGGCCCGATGGTCGGGCCGGGCCGGGCTCGGGCCTGACTTTTTTACCTGCGGGCTTTTTTAAGCCCGGCCTGAACTTTGCCCAGGTGTACGCTGCCTATATAAAGGCCCTGCAGGTGCGCTTGCCATCGGTACCGCATTCACCATAGTATCATCTCCAGCGGTGCGGACGCGTAGCGTCCGCGCGCATCCGTTTGCGTCGGCTATTTTGGTCGAAATCGACCGCGCGTCCGTTTGCATCGGGGGTGGCTCCAGCGGCACGCCACATTTTTTAGGACGAATCATTTTTTTTAAACATGAAACATAATTTACAGACTTAAAACATAAAAAAACTAAACGCCTCTGCTTCTCGTCGCCGGCCGAGCACGATGAGCTCGGTGACCCACGGCCAGTAGCCATCCGGGGGAGCGTACTCCGGGCGCGCCGTCGGTGCTCGAGGTTGAGGAGGCTGCGGCTGTGGCGGCGGTTGAGGCGCCCAGCCATAAGGCTGTGGCGGCGGTTGAGGCGCCCAGCCATAAGGCTGTGGCGGCGGTGGAGGAGGCACCTAGGGATAAGGCTGTGGCGGCGGTGGCGGCGGTGGGGGAGGCGCCGCCGAGTCCAGGAGCGCCTGTCGAAGGGCTTCATCCACCGACAGGCCCGGCGGCATGACGGCGGTGGCGTAGCGGGGCAGCGGCGGCTGCACAGGCGTGTCGTACTCGGAGACGAGGATGCCGAGCTTCGCCATCTCGTCGTCCGTCATGTTCTCCGGGAACTCGAAGTTCCGGCCCTCCGCCATGGCCTGCTGCCATTCGTAGAAGACGACAGCGACGTAGTCGTCGCTGTCGTCCTTCACCTCCTTGCTATGGTACGCGAGCGCCTCGATGTAGTCGTCGTAATCATCGTACGCGGCGTAGGCTTCGTCGTCGTCTTCGTCCTCGCGGTCGTCGGCGTCGTTGTGCTGCGTCTGCAGACGTCGCGTCGACGCCTGCTGACGACGAGCCGGCGGTGCAGGTCCGAAGGGATAATCCCTATCGCCCATGAAGCCAGCCCTTCGTCTCATGTCCGTCTCCGTGCACAGGTACGTACACCAACTCTCCGAGTCGATGGCGTACGCCGGATCGGTGCGGAGGTCCGCCGGCAGATACCGCCTCCTGCGCCGGATCTCTGCGGTCCGATCAGGCTCGCGCGCAGGTAGTGGAGGGATGGGCACCCAGCGGCAGCTGAGCCGCCAGCCGCCAGGCAGCTGCACGCCGGACCAGGCGTCGTCGCACGGCAACCATTTGCCGTGCATGAGCCTCCCACCGTGACGGGGAGCGGCACCTTCTTGCTGCCGCTACCGGAGGCCTCGAAGTCGTTCTTCTTCCCCATGGCGCAGCGGCGGTTGTGGTGCGAGTGGAGCTGTGGGCGAAGGAGCAATGCGGTCGGTGGACTTTTAAGGGTGGCCGCGCGCGGGATACGATGGCATTGAAGGCGGCGCAGAAGCCCAGCCGCCGCCCGCCGGTGCGCGCGCAGAACAGGCAGTCGCGCCATTGATGGCGAAGGCTGCGGCGCAGACGCGGAAGCGCTGACCGCGAAGCGGTGCCCTTGATGCATACTCGCTGCCAGGCGGGCCCGGTGGAGACGCGAGCGGACACTTTGTGCGTCCGTGCAGCGTCCGCCGAGACGCAAAACTTCCGCATATTTGGGCCAGGTTTGCATCTCCGCGGACGGTCCGGTCATTTTGCGTCACGCCGGAGAGGGTGCCAGACGCATTTTCGGTCAAAGCGTATGCAAACGGTCGCTCAGCGTCCGTTTGCGTCGCGCCGCTGGAGATGCCCTAACTCATCCGCCTCAAACTTGCATCCTCGTCCCATCCGTCATGAGGCAACACAATATCCTCCTTCTCACCATTGCCATTGTCATTTGCATCACTGCTACACCCACCACTGCAAGGGAAGCAGTATCTGATGTAGCAACCGGTGGATGGAGACAAATTCCAGACATCAATAGTCAGGAGATCCAAGAGATTGACAGGTGGGCTGTGGCTGAGCACGCAAGGCAAGCGAGCGATGGGCTCCAGTTCAAGCGGGTTGTGAGCGGCATGCAACAAGTTGTGTCCGGCATGAACTTTAAGCTCCGCATTGACGCAGTGAACGGTGATGACAAAGAGGGCATGTATAGAGCGGAAGTATCCAGAAACAGCGCATCTTCCAACACCATCGTATCACCGCTACCGCTGCCGCCACACTAGGATTTGAACACTGAAGGAGTGCCCACCCCGGAGGGTGAGAGCTAATAATATTTTTCAGACCATCGGGCAGGCAGGAGATGGGAAAGAGCAAGCAGTACCTCCAAACGAAGATCCCCGAGCAGTAGACCCAAACCACCAGTAGAACACTCCACCATCTGGCAGGTTTAGGTGTCGATACATCAGGCCGCCTACTCCCCTCGCCCCCAAGGCCGACCGGAAGAAGCTGCAAGACACGGTAGCCGCACACCACCAGAAGAACACAAACGAGCCTAAAAAGGAAGACGGTGGTGCCATCCCTTTTCTCTCCCTCGCCACCATGGTCGGCCGAGGGGAAGACAACATCATCAGCACTCCTTCGACTCCTAGATAGACTACACAAACTCCACGTCAAGGTCGGAAGTCGACCGCACCCGGAGAAACCACCCTCCCCAGACCCGTAGATCTGAGAGGATACCCTGCCAGCAGCTCGCCGGCGCCGCCACTCAGCAGCTCGCCGGCGCCGCCACAAGTGGCCTCGCCGAGATGGGGATCGAGCTCCAGCACCCGTATTCCAACGCGACGCCACCTCCACCATCCCGACGAAGTCCCCCAAAACCCTAGATGAAATCAAGCCAAGCCGCTACCCGACGCAGCTGGAGAGGATCCCCCGCCGCCGCCACGCCACCGGGGCTTCGCCCGACGGCGCCACCGGCGGCGGCCGGAGGAGGAGGGTGTTGGTGGGGGGCTAGGGTTGGAGGGAGGCGGGAGCACCTGTTAGTTTCATTTACACCATGAATCTAATTGCGAGAAAACTTATTGGCAGACATGTGCACACATTACAAACTGCATTTGCTAACAGGATTCACAAGGGCGGGCAGCCCTTAAACAAAATTAAAGGCGCGACCATCCCTTTCCCCTATTCACTACTAGGAAATGGCTATTCAGTGGCGCACCACTATTCCCCATCAGTGGCGCACTCTGGTGCGCCACTACTATCACGCCACCAACTTTTAGTAGTGGCGCACTAGTGGTGCGCATTGCTATTTGGCTTAGCAGTGGCGCACCAGGTAGTGCGCCACTACTAGCTTCATGGTGCGCCACTCCTAAATGTACGAGGTGCGCCACTGGACAGAAACAAGGTGCGCCACTACTAAAATTTGAAATTTCTAGATCTGGATCTGGATCGGATCTGGATCTGGCACATTTTTTTCGAATTTTTTGGCTCGTTATTTTTCTCGTTTTTGTTGCTAGAATTATTTGTGCAATGTTCATTCTCATTTTTCTTAGCCTAGCCGCCGGTGAGGATGGATGAGAGAGGTAGGAGAGGTGAAGGGAGGTGAGGAGATGGAGGATGTAGAAGAGGATGAACAAGAGGACGAAGGAGGTAATGGAGGCCAGAGGGTCGCCGGAGGGTCGCCGGAGGATCGTCGGAGGGTCGTCGGAGAGTAAGGTCACCGGAGGTCACCATAGCGGAGGAGCTCGCCGGAAAGTAAGGTCACCGGAGGTCGACATAGTGAGGAGGTCGCCGGAGGTGAAGAGATGAGGGGAGGAGAGGAGGAGAGGGGTAGGAGAGGTGAAGAGAGGAGGAGAGGAGAGGAGGAGAGGAGGAGGAGGAGAGGAGAATGAGAGCAGGAGAATGTGTGGAGGAGGAGGGAGGAGGGAGGAGGGGGTAAGTGGCTGGCTCCTCCCACTTTGAATCTCGGCCATTTTGAAATTCGTGGGCGGGAAGCTTAGCAGTGGCGCACCAAGGCATGGGTGCGCCACCGCTACTTTTTTTCTATTTTTTTCCCAAAATCTAAAACCTGAAAAAAGTCCTGTTTCTGTTTTCTAATTGACGAATCCATTTTTTCTCTAAACGGCCGTAGGCGGTTGAATTCGAATAGGAAATTTCGCGTAGATAGATTTTGATATAAAAAAGTTTTTCATCGGAGGTCGTATGCAACCAGAAATCCCGTTTTACCGAAAGATGACGCCATTTTGCATAATATATCAAAATTCATTTTTTTAAATTTCACTAAACCTAGATGACATATTACATGGGCATCTCGAAGGATTTTATTTTTTGAAATATCTATCTATTTCTTTTATTTTTTCCAAACCCGAAAAGGCGATCCACGGGGGGAAATGTTTGGGCACCACTTAGCAGTGGCGCACCAAGCATGGTGCGCCACTACTAAGTGATGCCCAAACATGTCCATCATCCCCTTTACATAGCAATGGCGCACCATGTAGAGGTGCGCCACTGCTACATAAAATAGCTGTGGCGCACCTCTACATGGTGCGCCATTGCTATGTATAAGGCTGGGTCAAACCCATGGTCAAACTTAGTGGTGGCGCACCACAGAAGAGGTGCGCCACTACTACATTTTTTATAGTGGCCCACCACTTTCCGGTGCGCCACTGCTAAGTAGTAGTGGCGCACTGCCCTCCTGGTGCGCCACTAACACCCATCTTACGGCTAGGCCTTTTCCTAGTAGTGATTTTTGCATTTCATTCTCTCTATTTGGCCCGCCTCATGATTTTGCCCCCTTTGTTCCTTTGTGTTCGCATGGATAAAATCGAGTGTCCAATGGGATAAACCATTTTACCGCATGTCAGTTTTTTCTAATTATGTGGTCCCAAATTCGGCTCAAATTTAGGTTGGGTTTATGTCCACACAAACAAAATATGGACATGTGGTGTGTCCTCCTGCTTCCATCCTTTGTCTTCCTCTAGTCCTATTTTAAATGGCCTTCCATTGAGGTCTCTGTTCGTATCCATTTTATCCATGTCCCCATCCCTATTTTCCCTAAGCCATCGTCAGCAAACCCTAGCCAGCCCCCCCCCCCACCTATTTGTCGGCGAGATGCCGAAGAACTGGTTCAGGAAGCACAAGCACAAGGTGGGCTCCTCTTTGGCCAGCAGGTGCTGCGGTGTTGCCCTTGCTGCTGCATTTTGTCTCTCCCCTTAGCGGCAGTGCGGAATCATGTCAACGTTTCCATGGGGGTGACGTGCTGGAATCGAGACTTGGGCACACCACTGCCTTGGCACGACGCCACCTTCCCACTAGGTGCCATCTGGAGGGTTCCACTGTCACCTATCCCTGCCTACGGCGTGCCAAACCATAGGGAGATCGGGTGTCTTCGTGTGTTTCTCCCACCGGGCCTGAACAACTTTGTGTAGGACATGAGGTCGCCGATCTGGGACTGGTAGTTTCAGGCAGAGCATGAAAACATTCAGTCGAACCGTATGCGGAAATCGTTTCTTTGTTCCGAGATTGTCTTCCCGTGATTTTCGCATAAAATCTGATTATTATTTTTCTGAAGGACATCATTTTAGTGCCATTTTTCTTGCCAATTATCATTATGGGTGAAGATACGCAGCATCTTTTTTTATTAACATGTAAATTGATGCTATTATTAGGTGGATATGCATCCAATTCAATTCATGCCTTGTCGCGTGTTGGTCAAAATAAATGTCCTGATTTCAATTGATACCGATGTGGATACGCATCCAAATTAATTCCTACGCACCCATGTCTGTATAAATGTTCTCGTTTCACTTCTCGCTGCCACCCGCTTCGTCGTAGCAAACCACTCATCTCCCTCAAACTTGTAAAGCTAGCGCCTCAGCAATTCTGCAAATCCCATCAGCCATGGGGACACACAATAGCCTCCTTGTCACTATTGCCGTTGTCATTTGCACCATTGCTACGACCAGCACAGCATATATCAAAGGCAATGGTTGGGAACAGATCCCAAACGTTAATGACCCGATGGTCCAGGAGATTGGAAGGTGGGCGGTGGCTGAGCACGCCAGGCAAGCGAGCGATGGGCTTCAGTTCAAGAGGGTGGTGAGCGGCATGTTTCAAGTTGTGTCCGGCAAGAACTTTAAGCTCCGCATTGACGCAGTGAACGGCGACGGCAAAGAGGGCATGTACAGAGCGGAAGTATATGACCAGCCATGGACCCAGACACGCACGCTGGATTATTTTGTTCCAACCAACTGAGATGTAGCGTGTCAATAGGGATTTTTTTAGGTTGCTTAGTAATAACCGAGTTGGAGTACTAGGGGTGTGCTCTTGTTATCTGAATGCACGTCTATTCAAATTTTCAGGCGAGTTTTTATCGATCTATGAATATTACGTATACCTTTATTGGGCGAAGGGAGTAAGTGTTTAGAACACATTCAGAATAGCTCCTTCCGCGCGTAGGTTAGGTTAGGTTAGCCTCCTCTCCGCCGCCGCCGCCGCCCGGCGCCGGCGCTGCTTTGCTAGCCCGCCCCCGCTACCGCCCCAGCCATGGGCAGCAAGGTTGCCCTCTCCGACTCCGACCTCAACACAGGCTCCGTCACCTCCCGTGCCCCGCCGCCTATCCTGCGCTCGCTGGTTGTGGCTCCCGCCAACCACCAGCTCGGTTCGAGGGGATGGGATGCTGGCGCCGGCCCCAGCCGCGCTCATGTGGCCCATGTGGCCGGCGGCTCCGCGCCCGCGGCTGCTACGTGGCAAACCCGCGAGTCCCGGCGTGCGCGTGTCGCCCGGCGTGCCCTCGAGCGCGAGCGGGTGCGTGACCGTGAACGTCGGCCTCTGCCTGCGGCCAGGACGCCTCCCGGTGGTTCGGCCGCCCGGATCCCGCTCGCCTTGCACGGTTGTTGCTACAATTGTGGCCTGGAGGGCCACATCTCTGCGGAATGCACCAATGCGACGCTCTGCGTGCGTTGCGGCGGCACGGAGCACACCTCTCGAGAGTGCAAGCGGCCTCGCAGCACCTCCGGCGGGTCGCCTCCACCTCGTGACGCGCCACCCCTTCGAGCTCCCCTCCGCCCAACACCTCGGGCTCCCAGGGCTGCTGCGCCCGCGCCGGTGGGATACCGCTCGGGTGATGCCCTGCCGCGGCCGCCTCCGCCGGTGCCAGCTGCGGTTCACGGCAGGTCTTGGCGGGATGAGGTCTCCTCGACTGAGGGCTCTGAGGAGGACTCCTCGCCGGTGGGCTTCTCTGCCCCTTTCGCACCCTCGTCATCCCCGCCGCCGCCGTCCTTTGATTCCTCGGCGCTCCCAAGGCAAGATAGGCCTCCCTCACCGGAACTGCCTGACCTCTGCTACGTCGCCCCCTCTGCTGGCATGGTCCAGTTGGAGGATGATCTGGATAGGGCGGTCACGGTGACGGTGGTCTAGCGCAGGGCTGAGGTCACGGCTGAGCTGGTCTCCTCCATCATCCGCACGTAGCTCAGCCTTGCCATTGATGTTGACTTCTCCATCCGTCCATCCGATTCGGTGGATTTCCTCCTCCTCTGCGGATCCATGGAGGTCCATGGATGTCTAGTCCGTGCCGGTGTGGTTGACTCGCCGCAGTGCTCGTTGCGCTTTGCGGCTTGGTCCCGCAGTGCCGGTGCTGTTGTACGAGAGACACCCTTCCTCGCCGACCTGGTGATCCGAGGCATCCCTGCGCATGCTTGGGCGGGGCGCACGGCCATCAAGCTGCTTGGAGGCTGCGGAGTCATTGACGACGTTGATCCGGCCACCGCCTCCCGCAGAGACATGTCATGCTTCCGTCTCGCTCTCTGGACGCACGACCTAGCGTCCATCCCTGCCGTTCGTTGGCTTGCCGTGCCGGAGCCTGGCGCTGGCCTCAAGCTTCGAGCTGAGAACGGGACGCGACGACTGTGCATCTCCTCCCCCAAGATGCTCTGGTATCGCATCACCATTTGGGTTGATCGGTGGATCATCGCCGGACCGCCGCCATCTTCGGATGGCTCCTACAAGTCTAGTGGCTCACGCCCTGGTGCTGGCTCTGGATCGGATCGTGCTGCCGATGAGCTTCCCAGAGGCCCGGAGGGGCGCCGCCGACGCCAGCACAGGGCGCCGAGAAGGCGACGGGGCAGGTGTGCAGCCGGCCCAGACGCTGTGGCGGCCACTGTCTTGCTGTTGTCAGATGCCGGCGGTGACCTTGGTAGATGGCGGCCGGAGCCCAGCCCCCGCGTTCGGGGCCCACCAGCTGCTGCCCTGCATGGAAGCCTTGCTGCTGGCCAATCGCACGCCACCGTAGGCCTACCTCCGCAAGCACGCGCGGACCCACACAACCGCAGCGTCCAGTCTCATGGAGACGTGTGCTCCCCTGTGGGCCCTTGCATGCAGCGCGCCCATTCCCCTGGTGGCTCGCAGGCCAGCATGGGCTCGACCTGCCGCGGCGGTGGCTCAAGTCCAATGTTTGACCTTGTTTTGCGGGACGATCATGACAACCTTTCTCCTGCCGGTTCTGCGGACTTTTTGTCGGGGAACAAGGCTGCACTTTGCGCTGCAGAAACCTTCCTGAGCATGCGCAGAGAGCCGGTCACCCACACCTGCGCGCTGATAGGGGAGCCCCGTGATCTCTCATTGGTTGACCCGCCCGAATCCCGTGAGCTCGCCTTGGATGGCTCGTCCGAGCCTGTGCCATCTGGTGCAGAGGAAAGGAGTGCAAGCTTCATACCGCATGCGCATAACGCCGCTGCTGCCCATGGCAGTTCGCCTCGGTCAGCGCCTTCTGACTCTGTGCCACGGTCAGCTGTATGCGAAGGGGACCCCACCACCCCTCTGTCCGCTCCTGCCACACCCACTGGGCCGGCCCATTCTGGTTTGGGCATGGAGGCTGCCTCGGCCCAGCATGCATGCGCTTCCGCGCCTTCGGACGAGGAGATCCTGGCGTCGCTGATCCAGCAGTTCAAGCGCCGTATCGATGATCCGCTGCTACCCCTGCCAGACCCTAAGGTGGTGAGACATAAGCTCTTCCAAGTGGCCCCCTCCACTGCGCGGCGCAGCTGCCGCCTGGCGGCCAAGAAGGGACTGCCGAGCATGGCTATGAAGAGAGCGCAGATGCTCCTGATGCAGAAGCTTGGGATGTGCATGGAGGAAGAAAAGATGTCTGCCGCTCAGATTGAAGATTTTGCTGCAATATTTGCGTCTCCACTTGGTGCCGAGAAGCTCAGGGCCATCGCCGCTCTGTTTGGGCTGAACATCGCCCCGGCGTCTGAAGACGATACGTGCGAGGTGGAGGCCACAGCCTAGGCTGGTGGTCTTGGTTGCTTGTTGTAGGTCTTTCCCATGGATGCACACTCTTTTCGCATCGCCGTGTGGAACACGCGGGGACTTAACAACCCCGCGCGTAGGCTAGTTGTTAGGGGCGTCGTTGATGTTGCCGCGGCATCGGTTGTATGTGTCTCTGAATCAAAACTAGAGATGGTTGATCGCTACATCGTCGCAGAAACCTTCGGCCTCGCTTCGATGGCTTTGCTTTTCTGCCCGCGGTTGGATCTGCTGGTGGGGTGATCGTCGCCTGGATCTCTTAAGAGGTGGACGTTGTCGCGCATCGGGCTGACAGCTTCAGTGTTTCAGTCTGCCTGGCGGGCGAGCTAGCAATTCGCCACCGTGGTGGCTTACCGCGGTCTACGGACCCTCCGTCGACGACCTCAAACCTGCCTTCCTGGACGAATTGCGAGCCCTGCGCCTTGCTCTTCATGGGCCTTGGGCTATCGCCGGCGATTTCAACCTGATTACGGACGCCAGAGACAAGAGTAATGCGAACATTAACAGGCGTGAGATGGGTCGCTTCCGCCGATTCATCAATGATCTCGAGCTCAAGGAAGCGCACCTCATCGGGAGGCGATACACGTGGAGCAATGAGCGTGAGCAACCGACATTGGTTCGCTTGGACATGTGGCTCCTCTCAGTGGATTGGGACGCTCTTTTCCCAGATGCCACGCTCCACGCCCTCTCATCGTCCTTATCGGATCACTGTCCGCTTCTCATGTCGACGGCCATGCGCGTTCGGGCTAAAAGGCGCTTCCGCTTTGAACGGTTCTGGACTAAGCTGGATGGGCTCTTGGACGTCGTCAAGGGCGCTTGGCTGAACCAAGATGCGCCGACCGAGCCTCTCTGTCGACATGGGTTCAAGCTCCGATCGGTGGCCCGGGCGTTGCAGCGATGGAGCCAACAGCAGGTGGGCAGCATCAAGGACCAGCTGCTCATGGCCCACGAGGTGATCTTGCGCCTCGACGTGGCCCAAGAATCGCGCGGCCTCTCGGACATGGAGTCTCTTCCGCGGCGCAGCCTTAAGCAGAGGGTGCTTGGCCTTGCATCTCTTGAGAGAATGATTGCCCGCCAGCGTGCGAGAGTGGCCGGAGTCAAGGAAGGTGACGCCAATGCTCAATTCTTCCGGAGGCATGCCGCCAGGAGAACCAGGAAAAAAACCATCTCCTCACTCAAATCCGGGGGATCCGTGGTCGCGGACCAGGCGGGCCTAGAGGAGGTTGCTTCGGACTTCTTCGTGCACCTCCTGGGAACTGCATAGCCCCGCAGTAGCGACATAAATCTCGCCGCGCTACAGATGCCGCTGGTGGATCTCTCTGGCCTTGAGGCCCAATTCTGTGAAGATGAGGTCTGGGCCGCTGTCAAGGACATGCCGACCCGCAAGTCGCCCGGCCCTGATGGGTTCTCCTGGGACTTCTTCCATGCCTGCTGGAGCATTGTCAAGGAAGATGTGGTTGCTGCGCTACGCGCGATCTGTTGCTGACACGATCAGTTCTTCGGAGGCCTCAACAATGCCTTCATTGCGCTCATTCCCAAGAAAGATGAGGCTGACAAGATGAGGGACTTCCGCCCCATCAGTTTGGTGCACTGCTTCGCCAAGTTGCTGGCCAAAATCTTGGCTAGAAGGTTGGCGCCTTTCATGCCCGAACTTGTGCATGCCAACCAAAGCGCTTTCATCCGGGGAAGGTCTATCCAGGATAACTTTGTGTTGGTTCGGCAAGCGGCAGTTGCCCTTCACCGAGCTCGAGTGCCAGCTCTACTCCTAAAGCTTGACGTCGCAAAGGCCTTTGACAGTGTCTCCTGGTCGTTCCTCCCTCAGCGTGTTGCGACAAAGGGGTTTTGGCAACCGGTGGATCAGGTGGATTGCCCTCTTGCTCAGGACGGCCTCTACCAAAGTGCTCGTCAACGGGCATGCATGGCCATCCTTTCGCCATGGACAAGGGCTTAGGCAGGGGGACCCCCTTTCCCCTCTGCTCTTCGTCATCGTCATGGACATGCTCGTCGGCATGTTCCGAGTCGCGGAGAGCGCTGGTGTGCTGGCTAACCTGAATGGCCTTGGCATCAAGCATCGAGTCTCACTATACGCGACGATGTCGTGGTCTTCGCTAGGCCAATCCCATCCGATCTCAACGCTGTTCGAGCCATCTTGGAGTGCTTCGGTGGGGCATCAGGGCTCCACGTCAACTTTGAAAAAAGCTCGACGGCTCTGATTCGGTGCGACGCCATCAACCTGGATGTCACAGCTAGTGATACGTCCATTTTGCATCACTATTTTATATCATAATTTACTTATTCATTGATATATTTCATATTTAGAGATGATACTTATGTTATTTCACCTATTTTGCATGTTTCATGATTATTGGAGAATTATTCACCGGAGTCGGAATTCTGCTGAAAAAGCACCGTCAGGATACAATATTTCTGAAGATCAACAATTGGCGGAAAATAAAGCTCCTATTTGTCCAGATGAGGGAGCCAGCCAAAAGGGAGGCCGAGGAGGGCCGCCATGGGCCCTCCCCATGGCCGCGCGACGCCACGTGGGGGGGCCCACGACCCCCTCGGCCATCGCCCTTTCGCGTACTTCATCTCACGAAAACCCTAAGGTGCAGGGAGGCATCGAGGATAGTCATAGCCGCCTCCTCGAGGCGGAAAACACCAGAGAGAAAAGAGCTCTCCGGCAGGAAGAAATCTGCCGGGGAAATTCCCTCCCGGAAGGGGAAATCGTCGCCATCGTCACCGTCAACGAGCTGGACTTCACTGGGATCATCATCATCATCTCCACCACCGACACCGTCATCTCCGCCGTTGCACCTCGTCTCCGCTGTAACATCTAGGGTTGAATCTTGATTATTTCATAGGGGAAACTCTCCCGGTGTTGATTACTCCTTGTTATTGATGCTATTGAGTGAAACCATTGAATCAAGGTTTATGTTCAGATTGTTATCCATCATCATATCACCTCTGATTATGTTCCATATGATGTCTTGTGAGTAGTTCGTTTAGTTCTTGAGGACATGGGTGAAGTCTAAATATTAGTAGTGAACTATGTTGAGTAATATTTAATGGTTTGATATTTAAGTTGTGGTGTTATTCTTCTAGTGGTGTCATGTGAACGTCGACTACATGATACTTCACCTTTATGGGCCTAGGGGAATGCATCTTGTATTCGTTTGCTAATTGTGGGGTTGCCGGAGTGACAGCAACCTGAACCCCCGTTTGTATATCGATGCATGAGGGATAGCAGGATCTCAGAGTTTAAGGCTGTGGTTAGATTTATCTTAATTACTTTCTTGTATTTGCGGATGCTTGCAAGGGGTTTAATCACAAGTATGTAATAGTCCTAGGAAGGGCGGTGCATTAGCATAGGTTCACCCACACAACACTTATCAAAACAATGAAGATTAATCAACTATATGAAGCGAAAGCACTAGACTAAATTCCCGTGTGTCCTCAAGAACGTTTGGTCATCATAAGTAAACAAACAGGCTTGTCCTTTGTGCTAAAAAGGATTGGGCCACTCGCTGCAATTATTGCTCTCGCATTTTACTTACTTGTATTTTATTTATCTGTTATATCAAAACCTCCTGAAAACTTGTCTGTGAGCATTTACAGTGAATCCTTCATCGAAACTGCTTGTCAACACCTTCTGCTCCTCGTTGGGTTTGACACTCTTATTTATCAAAAGTACTACGATACACCCCCTATACTTGTTGGTCATCAAGACTATTTTCTGGCGCCGTTGCCGGGGAGTGAAGCGCTATTGGTAAGTGGAATTGGTAAGGAAAACTTTTACTGTACGTGCTGTTTTTATTTCTGCATGCTGCTATAATTCATTATGGAGAGATCTTCTCTTGAATTCCTATTTGGAAAATCTACTACTACTGCAAAGGTAGTGGATGAGGCGCCAGGTGAGAAAGTGATTCCATATAAAATACCTATGAAAATTATTGAACGTGTTGTGGATAACCGCTATGAAGGGGATGGAACTGTCCATCCTGGAGATCATTTATTGTTTTTACATGAATTATGCGGGTTATTCAAGTGTGCAGGTATTTCTATGGATGAAGTTAGGAAGAAACTATTCTCCATGTCGCTGTCTGGTAAAGCGGCGCATTGGTATAAACTGCTGAAGGGGCATTCTCTTGATTGGAAGGATATTATACCTCTATTTTATTCTAAATTCTATCCTCCAAGTGAAATTCACAAAGACCGAAACCGCATATATAATTTCTGCCCTCATGATGGAGAGAGTATTGCCCAAGCATGGGGGATTGAAGTCTTTAATGCTCAAATGCCCCATTCATGAGCTTCCTGTAATATCATCATTGATAATTTCTATGCAAGACTTTCTTTTCAAGATAAAACCTTGCTAGATACTACTTGTTCTGGATCATTCACGCGCAACAAAGAAGAGTTTAAATGGGACCTTCTTGATCGGATTCAGGAGAATACTGAAGGATGGGAGAACGACAAAGGTAGAGAGTCGGGTATAAATTATGATTATGAATGCATTGAAACTTTTATGGATACCGATAAATTTCGAAATATGAGTGCTACTTATGGTCTTGACTCTCAAGTTGTTGCAAATTTTTATAAAGCTTTTGCCTCTCATTTCAAATTGCCTAGGAAGAATTTTAATAAGTATCATGAACCTTACAAAGATAAAACTGATTCACCTATAGGTAAATGTATTGAAGTTAAAACTGTTGATCACATTCTTCCTGAAGCTTATATCAAAAAATTCCTTTTCCTGCTAAAATGAAGGAGTATTCTGTTATAACTAGTGTGGTTAACAAAAGTGCAAAGAAACCTATAGAACCTGAGGAGCAAATAAATATTGAACCTGCTGTTGCAATAGTTAAAGACCTTGTGACTGAAAATGTAGAAGATAGTCACATCATTTTCTGTGAAGATGCTTCTAATATTGTTTCACATCCTAGTAAGTCTAGGAAAGCCAGCGTTCCTATGCTCTCTGTTAACATTGGTGATCATTGTTATTATGGTTTATGTGATATTGGTGCAAGTTCTAGTGCCATTCCTTATGAGCTTTACGTGGAAATCATGCATGAAATTGGTTCTTGTGAACTTGAAGATATTGATGTGGTTATTCGACTAGATAATAGAGAAACTATCTCTCCTATTGGTATTGTTCGAGATGTGGAAGTTCTATGTGGTAAGATTATATATCCTGCTGACTTTTTGGTACTTGGTTCTGCTGCTAGTAAGACTTGTCCTATCATTTTTGGTAGACCTTTTCTAAATACTTGTGGAGCTATTATAGATTGCAATAAAGAGAAAATTGTGATTAAATTTGCTGGTGAATCTTACGAGTTTAATTTCTCTAAATTTGCCAAAGTTCCTTATGAAGCTGAATTGCCTAATGATGATTTTAGAGTTGAACAGCTTGCATCTATTGCTCTTGCTCCTACTAATCCTTTGCAGCAACATTTGGAGGATCACGAGAGTGAAGTCTTTAGGGAAGAAAGGAATGAGCTTGATGAAATTTTCCTTCGTCAACCCATTCTTAAACATGACTTACCGGTCGAAGATCTAGGTACAACACCACCACCAAAGGAAGATCCTGTTTTTGATTTGAAACCGTTACCTGATAATCTTAAGTATGCTTATATTGATGATAAGAAAACATATCCTGTTATTATTAGTGCTAAGCTTTCAGATTTTGAGGAAGAAAGATTATTGGAAATATTGAAGAAACACCGAGGAGCTATTGGCTACACTCTTGATGACTTGAAGGGGATTTCTCCCTCTATTTGCCAACATGCCATCAACATGGTAGATGATGCAAAGCCTGTTGTTGAACATCATCGTCGTCTAATTCCTAAGATGAAGGATGTGGTAAGGAATGAGGTATTGAAACTTCTTGAAGCTGGTATTATATATCCTATTGTTGATAGTAGATGGGTTAGTCCTGTACATTGTGTTCCTAAGAAAGGAGGAATAACTGTTGTACCTAATGATAATGATGAGCTCATCCCTCAAAGAGTAGTTGTAGGGTATAGAATTGATACGTCTTCAACGTATCGATAATTTCTTATGTTCCATGCTACTTTATTGATGATACCTACATGTTTTATGCACATTATATGTCGTATTTACGCATTTTCTGGAACTAACCTATTAACAAGATGCCGAAGAGCCATTGCTGTTCTGCTGTTTTTTTTCAAATCCTAGTAAGGAAATATTCTCGGAATTGGACGAAATCACCGCCCGGGTCCTATTTTTGCACGAAGCTTCCGGAAGACCGAAGAGGGAAGGAAGTGGGGCCACGAGGCGCCGTCACCATAGGGCGGCGCGGCCCAGGCCCTGGCCGCGCCGATGGTGTGGGGCCCTCGTGTGCCCCCCCACGTTGCCCTTTCGCCTACTTAAAGCCTCCGTCGAAAACCCCAGTACCGAGAGCCACGATACGGAAAACCTTCCGGAGACGCGCCGCCGCCGCGAATCCCATCTCGGGGATTCGGGAGATCGCCTCCGGCACCCCGGAGAGAGGGATTCATCTCCCGGAGGACTCTTCATCGCCATGATCGCCTCCGGAGTGATGAGTGAGTAGTTCACCCCTGGACTATGGGTCCATAGCAGTAGCTAGATGGTCGTCTTCTCCTAATTGTGCTTCATTGTTGGATCTTGTGAGCTGCCTAACATGATCAAGATCATCTATCCGTAATTCTATATGTTGTGTTTGTCGGGATCCGATGGATAGAGAATGCTATGTTATGGTGATTATCAATCTATTGTTTATGTGTTGTTTATGATCTTGCATGCTCTCCGTTATTAGTAGAGGCTCTGGCCAAGTTTTTGCTCTTAACTCCAAGAGGAGTATTTATGCTCGATAGTGGTTCATGCCTTCATTGACACCTGGGACAGTGACAGAAAGTTCTAAGGTTGTGATGTGCTATTGCCACTAGGGATAAAACATTGATTCTATGTCTAAGGATGTAGTTGTCGATTACATTACGCACCATACTTAATGCAATTGTCTGTTGCTTTGCAACTTAATACTGAATGGGGTTCGGATGATAACCTGAAGGTGGACTTTTTAGGCATAGATGCAGTTGGATGGCGGTCTATGTACTTTGTCGTAATGCCCAATTAAATCTCACTATATTTATCATATCATGTATATGCATTGTTATGCCCTTCTCTATTTGTCAATTGCCCGACTGTAATTTGTTCACCCAACATGCTTTTATTTTATGGGAGAGACACCTCTAGTGAACTGTGGACCCCGGTCCTATTCTTTACATAGCATACAATCTACTGCAATTGTTCTTTACTGTTTTCTTGCAAACAATCATCTTCCACTCGATACGCTTAATCCTTTGTTACAGCAAGCCGGTGAGATTGACAACCTCACCTGTTTCGTTGGGGCAAAGTACTTTGGTTTTGTTGTGCAGATTCCACGTTGGCGCCGGAATCCTGTTGTTGCGCCGCATCACATTTCGCCACCATCAACCTTCAACGTGCTTCTTGGCTCCTCCTGGTTCGATTAAACCTTGGTTTCTTTCTGAGGGAAAACTTGCCACTGTGCGCATCATACCTTCCTCTTGGGGTTCCCAACGGACGTGTACATTTACGCGCATCAAGAATGTGCATTGATTTTCGTAAGGTTAATAAAGTTACTAAGAAAGATCATTACCCTTTACCCTTTATTGATCAAATGTTAGAAAGGTTATCTAAAAACACTTCTGCTTTCTTGATGGTTATTCTGGGTTTTCACAAATTGCTGTTAGAGCTAAGGATCAAGAGAAAACCACTTTCACTTGTCCCTATGGAACTTATTCTTATAGGCGCATGCCTTTTGGTTTATGTAATGCTCCTGCTACTTTTGAAAGATGCATGTCTGCTATTTTTCATGGCTTTTGTGAAAAGATTGTAGAGGTATTCATGGATGATTTTTTCGTCTATGGGAATTCTTTTGATAATTGCTTGCGAAACCTTGATAAAGTTTTGCAGAGATGTGAAGAAACTAATCTTGTTCTTAATTGGGAGAAATGCCACTTTATGGTTAATGAAGGAATTGTATTGGGACATAAAATTTCGAGAGAGGTATTGAAGTTGATAGAGCTAAAGTTGAAGCAATTGAGAAGATTCCCTATCCTAGGGATGTTAAAGGTATTCGTAGTATTCTTGGTCATGCTGGTTTTATAGGAGATTTATTAAAGATTTCTCTAAAATTTCAAAGCCTCTTACTAATCTTCTTCAAAAAGATGTACCTTTTGTTTTTTATGATGATTGTAAGGAAGCTTTTGAAACTCTAAAGAAAGCCTTAACAACTGCTCCTGTAGTTGAACCTCCTGATTGGAAACCTTTTGAAATTATGTGTGATGCTAGTGATTTTGCTGTAGGTGATGTTCTTGGACATCGAGTAGATAAAAAAATTGAATTTTATTCATTATGCTAGTAAGACTCTTGATGCTGCTCAAAGAAATTATGCTACAACTGAAAAATAGTTATTAGCTGTAGTTTTTGCTTGTGACAAGTTTAGACCTTATATTGTTGATTCAAAAGTCACGGTTCATACTGATCATGCTGCAATTAGGTACCTTATGGAAAAGAAAGATGCTAAGCCAAGGCTTATTAGATGGGTGCTTCTTTTGCAAGAATTTGATTTACATATTGTAGATAGAAAAGGTGCTGATAATCCTGTTGCTGATAATTTGTCTAGATTGGAAAATATTATTTATGATCCTGTTCCTGTTAATGATAGTTTCCCAAATGAACAATTGGCTGCAATAAAGGTGAGTTCGCGGGATAGTCCTTGGTATGCCGATTATGCTAACTTTATCGTTTCCAAGTACTTGCCTCCAACCTTTTCAGCTCAGCAAAGGAGGAAATTCTTTTATGATTTGAGGCATTATTTTTGGGATGACCCACACTTATATAAAGAAGGAGTGGATGGTATTATGCGAAGATGTGTCCCTGAATATGAACAACAAGAGATATTGAGTAAGTGTCATGGTAGTGTTTATGGAGGACATCACGCCGGAGATAGAACCGCGCAAAAGGTTCTACAATCAGGTTTTTATTGGCCAACTCTCTTTAAAGATGCAAGAAAGTTTATTTTATCTTGTGATGAATGTCAAAGAGTTGGTAATATCTCTAGACGCAATGAAATGCCTATGAATTATACTCTTGTTATTGAACCATTTGATTGTTGGGGATTTGACTTCATGGGTCCTTTCCCTTCTTCAGAAGGTAACACTCATATACTTGTTGTTGTTGATTATGTTACTAAATGGGTGGAAGCCATACCCACAAAAAGTGCTGACGGTGAGACCTCTTTAAAAATGCTTTTAGATGTTATTTTTCCTAGGTTTGGAGTGCCTAGATATCTTATGACTGATGGAGGTTCTCATTTTATTCATGATGGTTTTAGAAAAACTCTTGCTAAATATGCTACTAATCATAGAATTGCTTCAGCTTATCATCCTCAAACTAGTGGGCAAGTAGAATTATCAAATAGAGAAATTAAATCTATCTTGCAAAAGACTGTTAATAAATCTAGGAAAAATTGGGCTAGTAAGTTGAAGGAAGCATTGTGGGCTTATAGAACTGCTTATAAAAATCCTATGGGAATGTCTCCTTATAAAATGGTTTATGGAAAAGCTTGTCATTTACCTTTAGAACTAGAGCACAAAGCTTATTGGGCTGTAAGAGAACTTAATAAAGATTCTAAACTTGCCGGTAAGAAAAGGTTGCTACAATTGAGCTCTTTAAATGAATGGAGAAGTGAAGCTTATGAAAATGCTAAACTTTTTAAGGAGAAAGTTAAGAAATGGCATGATAGAAGAATTATTAAAAGAGAATTTAATGTTGGAGATAAAGTCCTATTGTATCGGTCTCGTCTCAGATTTTTTGCAGGGAAATTACTCTCAAAATGGGAAGGACCATATGTCATTGAGGAGGTGTATCGTTCAGGGGCAATAAAAATTGCTTCGCTGAAAGATGATGCCACACAAGTGGTGAATGGACAAAGACTCAAACATTATATTTCTGGAGATTCTTATAATGAAGATGTTGATGTTATTCGAGTGGTGACTCCGGAAACTTTCATCAAAGATCAAATTGATAGTTCTGCAGAGTTCGACTTCGAATAGGTAACAGTTTTGGTAGTAAAAAGTCCGCGTTTAACTTTCCGAACAATATTTTTGCTATTTTTAGAAAATATGAAAAATTACGAGATCGAATAGGAGTGGAGGAGACGCACGAGGGCACGTCCCCAAGTGGGGGCGCGGGCCCCACCCTGGCCGCGCCGCCATATGGGGACGGCTCCTCGGAGTCCCTCTCCCACTCGTGTTCGACCTAGTACTTTCCTTTTGTCGTGAAAATTCTTGCTATATAATCCCCTGGACCCTCCGAGGTCCGTATATCGTCTTCTCGTCGTGTTTTGTTTCGAGCTGTTTTCTGCCAGATATTGTTTTCAGATCTAGAGCCACCATGTCTTTGTCGGGAACTCCGAAGGACAGCTTCTTTGAGAACGTCGTCAACCCGTACATGAACGAGCTGAAGATGCATCCCAAGGAATTGCTGCTCGTAGATGGAGAGTTGCAGATAGAAGATGTCCGGGGTCCTAAAGGAGAAGGAAGTTTGGAGGATAGGATGGAGAAACTAGAACAAGAGGTCTTTGCCTACAAGAAGATGGCTGAGCGTGAAGTGGACATCTTCCACAAAATTGTGTCCGAACTTGTTGATGAACACAAGAAGGAGACTGCAAAGCTGTGGGATGATATCCTCTCGCTTCACAACACTGCCAACAAACTCCAAGCTCAACTTTATGATGTTCAGAATCAAAACTGTAAGTATGAAAACATGTTTAAACACATAAGTTATGCTGCCAGTTTCAGGATTCCTGAGACCAAGACGTTATTTGTTGATGGAGAGCCTCTTCCTTGGAAGCCTGATGACGGGAAGACTTCACCACCATCACCGAAGGAGTAATTCATCATTGGTATTGGCATCCCCTTGGCTTGTTCCAAGCTTGGGGGGAGTGCCGCGGTATCACATCATCACTATCTTTTACATTTTTACTATCAAGTAGTGTCATATCATGAGTAGGGAAGTTATCATATAAGATGGTTTGCAGTGTGGAAGTATCTCTCTTTTAGTTGGTTATCTATGTATCCCTTGGTGTGAGTTATCGTTATGGAATATTAATGAGAAGTTTTATCATTTACTTTTTGCACACCTTATTTTAGTTTGCAATTTCTGTTATATGATTGATCTTGTTGTTAGTATTGATATCACTTTGGGAGCGTCAAGTAAATCTATTTGGTTTTGGCAAACTTAGCATTGGTCAACAGTAACAATACTTTGAGGATTAAGTAGAAAAGAGGGAAGTACATGTAGATATATTATTTCATTATCTTTCTTTCTTGTTAGATAATGAGCTTAGTATTTTGAAGTTAAAATTGTTTGTGCTTACAAGGAAGATGCATGATTGTTTCTATCACATGTATATTTGTTTGTTTCCCTCAACTCTTATGCTTGCTAACCAACCTTGCTAGCCAAAGGCCTGTACTGAGAGGGAATGCTTCTCGTGCATCCAAAACCTTAGACCAAACCCATGCCATTTGTGTCCACCATAACTACCTATTATGTGGTATTTTGCGCCACTCCAAGTAAATATTTCATGTGCTACCTTTAAAAAATTCAAAAGTTATTATCTCTTATTTGTGTCAATGTTTTATAGCTCATGAGGAAGTATGTGGTGTTTTATCTTTCAATCTTGTTGGACAGACTTTCACCAATGGACTAGTGGCATATACATCCGCTTATCCAATAATTTTGCAAAAAGAGCTGGCAACGGGGTTCCCAGCCCCAATTAACTTTCATTAATAATTCTCTTCACATGTTTTGCCTTGAGTTATCAGTAAGCAACTTAATTTTGCAATAGACACTCCTCCATGGTATGTGAGATGTTGGAAGGCACCCGAGGATTCGGTTAGCCATGGCTTGCGAAAGCAAAGGTTGGGAGGAGTGTCATCCATAAATAAAACTAAAGTACATGTGTAAACAAAAGAGAAGAGGGATGATCTACCTTGCTGGTAGAGATAACGTCCTTCATGGGAGCCGCTCTTTGAAAGTCTGTTTGACAAGGGGTTAGAGTGCCCACTACCATTGGTTGACAACAACAAACACTTTCCAAAACTTTATTTTTATGCTCTCTTTATGATTTCAAAACTTAAAAAGCTCTAGCACATGATTTAATCCCTGCTTCCATCTGCGAAGGGCCTATCTTTTACTTTTATGTTGAGTCAGTGAACCTATTTCCCTCTATCTCAAGCGAGCAATTGAGTTGTTGTGATCCAACCATTTATATTGTGATCTATTTAATCATGTCTTTTATTCTTCCTTGTTTAGTACAAATTTTATCTGAATGAATATGACTTTGAAGGTTATCAATGATTATGAGGAGATTATTATGATTGAGCATGTAAGTTCTGCCATATAAGCTCTAATATAAAGGCTTTGCTCGAAACATAAGTACAATCTGTTAATTTTTCTTTGACCAAGAACAAAGTTTGCCATCACCAATTATGATTTCCTATGCACCTTTATTTGTGATTTCTCTTTACTTATTTCAAGTTGAGTTATATTAGGAAGTTGTTTACTAGAATGCCTTGTGTGAATTAATAAATGTGATGCTTCTTGTCCGTATTTTATTTATCGACTCTTCACTCCATAAACATGTGGTCTTGTTTATCGAGCTCAGTTTCGCTTGGGGACAAGCGAGGTCTAAGCTTGGGGGGAGTTGATACGTCCATTTTGCATCACTATTTTATATCATAATTTACTGTTATTCATTGATATATTTCATATTTAGAGATGATACTTATGTTATTTCACCTATTTTGCATGTTTCATGATTATTGGAGAATTATTCACCGGAGTCAGAATTCTGCTGGAAAAGCACCGTCAAGATACAATATTTCTGAAGATCAACAATTGACGGAAAATATACCGAAGCTCCTATTTGTCCAGATGAGGAGCCAGCCAAAAGGGGAGGCCGGGAGGGCCGCCATGGCCTCCCCAGCCGGCGCGGCCACCAAGGCCGGCGCGCCGCCACGTGGGAGGGGGCCCACGACCCCCGGCCATCGCCCTTTCGCGTACTTCATCTCCCGAAACCCTAAGGTGCAGGAGGCATCGAGGATAGTCAGCCGCCTCCTCGAGGCGGAAAACACCAGGAGAGAAAGAGCTCTCCGGCAGAAGAAATCTCCGGGGAAATTCCCCCGGAAGGGGAAATCGTCGCCATCGTCACCGTCATCGAGCTGGACTTCATTGGGATCATCATCATCATCTCCACCACCGACACCGTCATCTCCACCGCTGCACCTCGTCTCCGCTGTAACATCTAGGGTTGAATCTTGATTATTTCATAGGGAAACTCTCCCGGTGTTGATTACTCCTTGTTATTGATGCTATTGAGTGAAACCATTGAATCAAGGTTTATGTTCAGATTGTTATCCATCATCATATCACCTTTGATCATGTTCCATATGATGTCTTGTGAGTAGTTCGTTTAGTTCTTGAGGACATGGGTGAAGTCTAAATATTAGTAGTGAACTATGTTGAGTAATATTTAATGGTTGGGATTTCTATTTTCGTGCCCTCGGGTCGTTAGTTGTACTCAGTTTTCCCCAGCCCCTTAGTTTTTCCTCAGTTTTCCCCAAGCCTATGTCTGAAACCCGCAGAAGGAGCTCAGATGGAAGGAATCCGTTTATTTGGACGTTCTGTGCTGGCGTGTTGCACCGCGTCTGTGGGGCCGCGTCGTGTGGGCCGCGCGTGGGGCTGGTAGAAAGGGACCGCGTGGGACAGGACGAGAAGCGTTTGGTTGCACGTGAGCAGGAGCTGGGTTTTGTCTCTCTCGGCCCAAATTGGCATTTTTAAGAGCACCTTTTCCCCTCTTTCTCTCTCTGTCTTTTTCACCAAATCTTTACTATTAAATTGGAGTTGGTCGTTTGACACTCAACGCGTTTGATGGTCGTCATTCGGAGCATCCTGTCCGTCCAATTTAAGTCAAAGTCTCCGCTTAAAATCCATCCATTCAATCAACTTTCCATTGTAAATTGCCCCTCTTTTCCCTTATTGCTGCCAATCAAGATATAAATGATAATTAATGCAAATTTTGTCAAAGAAAGGAGATATTATAATCTGAAAAATATCTTTCCAATCTAATCTGATTTACTCCTTCCCGTAGGGAAAATTTCTTAAAAGAATACTATCATATATTTCCAATCAATCTCGAGTCCAATCCCTACAAACTCGTCCTGAGGATCTCGGCACCCACGAGCTCTGACGCCCGCGCGAAGATGGGGGTCACTCGCGTGGCGCTGACGGAGTTGCGGGAGATGGCGACCGCCTCCAGGTACGCGATGAACGCAGCGGCAAAGCGTGTCGGTGAGGGCTTCAAGCCGTCAGTGAGTCGCCCGTAGTCCTCCCTTCCGGTGTGACCTGACGCCGCTACCGTCGCTTATCGCATCAGGTCGCACGGTCTCAGGGCATTCAACTAGAAAATAAGGCTGAGAAAAGTTGCTTGATTGAGCCTCGAGGGTGCCGGCGGCATGGTGCTGCCGGTGAATAACATCGACCTTAAGTGCGACCCTGCATGCGCGGCCAGATGCAGGACTTAGGCAACTTCTACATCCCTTGTTTAACCCTGGATCGATTAGTTTTTCTAACTGTTCATCCGCCTTGGTGGAATGGTGGCTTAAATAGTTTATTGCGCTCCTAGGTGCAATGCTTACAAAGGCCATTACGGAGAAATCCTGCAACCCTCTCATCCTCCCGTGTCTGATTTTAGATACTTGAATCTTATTGTAGCCAACTTTCTTGCATCGGTCTACTAGAAATATGTATCCAGTTTATATAGTAGGTTAACTAAATTGGATCTGCAACCGTGAACATTGAGGCCGTGAGAATGTCAAAACGTGCTGGCTGGCCATCTCGGTCACCATCTTATGTTCATGTACTTCTTTCCTTCATTTCATATCTGAAATATTCAATTACCATCTCTTTGCTGCAATGGTAAAACTGAGGATACGTTCATTGCTGATTTAGCAGTTGGGTTACTACAGTACATATGTTTCCAAATTCTTATTCAATGGTCATTAGTGCGGCTCAAGTTTCATGTTGTTAATGCAACAATATTTCTTATGAAACATGGCTAACTCGGCCAAATGCAGATCAAGACCAGAGCACCTTGCAGAAAAGAAAGTCTTGCAAAGCACAACAAGGTGAGAAGCTTAGAGTCCTCTTATTGTTTCATATTTTGACAATTGCTTTAGATGGTTGTTCTGCAAAACTTGCTACCACTCATTTGCAGAGAATCTATTGTGCATAGAGCTGCTATTATTATGTTTCTCTTTCTTGGATCATGGTCCATTTATTTGAGAAGATAAATTTGGTGTATTTTTTTACTTCTGTTCTTTTTAAATCGGGGCAGCTTCTTAGGATCGAGGAAGAGCTTGACGACGTGGGTACACAGGTGTGCCAAGTGCGTGTGCACGACCTTGTACCACTCCTGGTCCTCCTATAGAACATGATGGCGCTGCGTCGGGTTGAGTGCGTGCTAGAGCGGCAAGTCATGGCCGAGGGTGAACACCAACAGCCGCATGGGTGAACTGTGGTGGAGCACGGCCAGGGGCAGCGTGATCTTGGTCTCGACTGCTAAGGCGTGGTCTTATTCATGGGCGTCGGCTAGCGCAACGATTTTGGTGGGTTCGTGCCCGGCGCTGGAGGGCGCGATGATGGCGGATAGACACGGGAGCGAGGGAAGCAGCAGTGATCTGACGAGGGTGACCAGCAACATCGTGGCAGCGAGCAGCCTGGCCGCTGCAACGGCCACGAAGCAGCCTAAGCGCTTCATTGCGGGGGATCGCCCAACAAGAGTAGGTGGGAAAATTTCAGATTGGCTGTTGTGCTGGTTGGATTTTTTTTTTTTTGAACTGAATGTTGGTTGGATTTTTACAGCATAGTACGTGCCGCAAATATGCCGCCCAGGATTGGGCTTTTTATGCATGCACCAAAAAAATGGGCACATCCTACGTTGGACGTCTCTTGGAGCATCTTTTTTGCCGTCCCGCACTAAAAAAAGAAGTTTTTTTGCGTGCCGGTATATTTTGGTGCATTTGTTGGAGGTTGTCTTACTCTGCAGTGTATGTGAGTTTCCATCAAATGTGCAGGAGTTTACTATATGCAGGAAGCTTGTGACGTAGAAAAAAGTTAATGCGTAAATGATGTTGGAATGCACGGAACAAAAATATATTGAAATTAGATGCTTAAATGATATGTCAGAATGTACAAATTGTAGTATATCTAGACAAAAATATTGCATATTTTAGAATGCCTAATGGACTCCTGCTTAGTATTGAAAAAACAGTTGATGCAATAAGAGAAGAAGGGAGTAGATTAGCTTATTAGATTTTAGCTCGGTATTCTATAATACTATGTATCTTGTTTCAAATTCATTTAGAAATTTCTAATATGCCATTTGCCTGAAAAGTAATTGCACGTTTATATTTCGCAAACAAAAGACTCTCAAAAGTATACCAGGTGACATGTGAAGAAAGTCTTTCCCAATTTAAATGTGTTGGCACATTGTTTTTGAGAGTTTGAATCTATTGAATATGGGCGCAGATTTTTTCTTTTTTTAGAAACACAATACAACGTAGATGCTCATATACACGCATATACACTCACCTCTATGAATGCACACGCATATCCTACCCCTATGAACATCTTCGGAAGACTGAGCCGGTGGATTGAATCCTGAAATTGACGAAGTCACCATAGACGCCTCGCTGATAATTTTGGTCAATGCTTTTATGTATGTATTTATTGTATCTCATATCCACTCTTATATCATGTTCTATATGAACGACTAGCAAGTGACACCACAATGGTAGCAATAAAAATATTGAGGACCTCCTGGAAACACTATTGTATCGAGATCTTTTGTATTGCCACCGCTAGAGAGTTAAAACGTTCGATCTACAGAGGCCGTAGCAACGCACGGGCATTCAACTAGTTAGTATCAAATCTAGAGAAGCTTCTATTTCTGTCTTTCTTCAATATGGCAGCAAATCTAGTAGCAAATCTCTGGGGTTATTTATGCCTTTTGGCCCTCGTTTTTTGCCCAATATGGCATCAAATCTAGTAGCAAATCTAGAAGCTAGTATATGATAAATTGACAACTGCATAATCAGAAAACTAAGTATAATACATAGGAAACTGCATACAGCAGCCAAAAGCAGCCAATAACGTTGTAATATACAAGACGCACGCAATGTATGGACAACAAGAAGATTAGGATGAATGAATTTGTTCTTCATTCCTCCTCATATATTTCGTCGTCGCTCCAATCGTGCATTACCCGAAGGAAATATTCATTGAACTCCCTCCGTCTGCAGTGTGCGGCCAATACATCCTCCAAACGGTATGGCTTGTGTTCATTTCTCATACCGTAGCTTCCTATTCTATCCACACGTACTGCCCACTCATCCCAGGCCTTTGTATCATGAGAGTACTCTCTGATATAACCCAAATCCGTGTAGTAGATGCAGCCAGGTCGAAGTGTCGGGTACACTCTGGTGTCGACGGAGATACACCGGATATAATGCACGAAGAAGGCATTACTGCCAATGTTACAGACCGGATGGAGAGAGCGGCTCTGAGTGTCCACACGGTACACCAATGGTCTGCCCGCCAAAGCCACGCTGACCAACAACACAAGCAGCAGATCACCATCCGACTTCACAAGGTAGAACTTCTGATGTCCAAGTTCTGGAAATGAAATTAGTGTCTCCATCTTGACAGTGCTCGCGCGCTGCTGCAACTGTATATTGGTGCACACTATTCTTCCGTTCTCAAAATTGTCCACAGCTAGTGCATACAGTTCACCATTGAACGGGGTAATGCAACGCAGACAATGGTTCTTGATCGAAAATCTTTTTTCCCAATCTTCATCTATATCCTTAGTTGGAGTGCTCTCATCGACCCAACCAATTTCCGACGGGTAATGTGCGGCAACGAAGACCATAGTCGGGGATTTGATCACAGCGACTGATTTCAGGAAAACAGATGGCATCTGCGCCTCAAACATAGTGTTCGATTTCTTTGTGAGTGGGTTCAGAAGCCGTATCTTGTGCGGCGGGTTCTTCTGGGCAAGCACGATGACGCCACGGCAAAATCCGACGAAGTAGTATCTGGGCAAGCACGATAACATTCAGCACTAAGATGTTTAAGATTGAAAATAAAGAGGTAGATATGGAGGAAGTTGAACCTTGTTTGAACTTCCGATAGATCTATGGTGACGTAGCGTGATGTGCCGAGTTGGAGGAAGGTGAACTCAGCGACGTGTGGAAGGGCGTGGTCTAGCATGATCCATTCGTCCAGGTGCACGTCGGGCTCAGGCAAACCTGAGCGCCAATTTCTACAGACTTGCCTCATGGCAGAGTAGGTGTCGGCGTACTCCTCGTTCGCCAGCAAGCATTCGCCGATCTTGTGAAGTGGTCCATCAGCCGAGAGAGAGGCCCAGTTCACGGAGGAGCCGCGCTTGGATGCGCCGCCCTCGAGGCGACGCGCCGGCGGCGGAGCGCTCGGCGACGGCTCGGCGGCGACGGCTCGGCGGCGATCGCTCGCGGCGACGGGCGCGGAGGCGACGAGCGCGGAGGCGACGGGCTCGGAGGCGACGGCCACCGGCGCATTCTTCTTCTCCATCGCCGGCAGGGTAGCGTGCGTACGGCGGTTGGGGTTTTTTCGATTTGGAGAAGTTGATGGGACGTGAGAGGAGTGGTTTCGTGCGTGAGCGAGAATGAGACGACTGTGTGCAGAGGGAGGGAGGGAGGGGCTTACGCGTCCTAAATGCGACCCGCGTCCTACGCGTCCACTATTTGCACGTCTGCACCGCGACACGTGTCAACAATGGCACGTCTTCCACTTCTGCACCGCAACACGCGTCCTCGAGTCTAACCCTGGAAATTTAGATATACTCGGTATACCCTCGAGTCATATACTAGCATTTTTTGTGTGCTCAGTTTTCTCCTTGAGTGCTAATACTGGCTAGTGCAATATACTCAGTTTTACCCTCAAGTGGCTGGTCAACAGAGAGTCAACAAATGGGATTAACTAGTTAAATGAGTTATTTAATGTGCAAAAAATTCCGAAAAAGAGTGGCACTTACTCATGGAGTCTTTACCACAAATTGCCACTTCTCAAATCATAGATAAATCATAGATAAATCAAGTTTCACCACAAATTGCCACTTCTCAAATCACCTAGTAGCTATGAAGGTGCATGGTTTTCCATAATAAGCCCTACCCAAAACAGCTTTCCCCAAAACATACTTTGTCTGAATGAGGCCATAATTTTCACACTCGTGTAGATTTGTATTGCAAATAGTTTGAGGTAGGCCAAGATGGGTTTCATTGTACAAAACACGCATTTTCCAATTTTTAAATCTCATATTTCAATCCCTTAGTCTGTTTACTACTCACTTGCCCTTGGTTTCTTGATACTACTCAGTTTTGCCCTCCCCTTCACACACTCTCACAGACGCCCAACATTGCCCTGATTGGTCTAGCCCATGTCACGCGGATCGTGCCCGACGATCGTTGATCGTATGATCTAACGGGCAGGATAATCCCTATCTCTCTCTCTGGTCGGGGCCACCACCCTCTCTCTCTCTGTCGTCGGTTAGCTTCCACCCTCTATGTATGCGAAAGGGCGGTTACCCAGTACGCTAAAGTTTGGTTTTCTGCATTATTTTTCATGAGCTAAATTATAAACTCTTTTTAGGCATTACTTTTCACGCAAAAAATGATAAACCATCACCGATTTGTTGTAGCCATTACTTTCCACGCAAAAAACGATAAACCATCACCGATTTGTTGTAGCCATTACTTTCCACGCAAAAAAATGATAAACCATCACCGATTTGTTGTAGCCAATACTTTTCACGCAAAAAAAATGATAAACCATCACCGATTTGTTGTAGCCATTACTTTTCACGCAAAAAAATGATACACCATCACCCATTTCTTGTAGCCATTACTTTCCACGCAAAAAATGATAAACCATCACCGATTTTGTTGTAGCTATTACTTTTCACGCAAAAAATGATACACCATCACCCATTTCTTGTACCCATTACTTTCAACGCAAAAAACGATAAACCATCACCGATTTTGTTGTAGCCATTACTTGTAACATCCCAAAAATTTCAAAACAAAACAAATGAATTTCCCTAGTTCCAAATTTTGGAACCAACAAAAACTTTTATTAAATTAAGATTGATACATAATAATCTTGCATAATTCTTGTGCTCTTGCCATGATTGCTTGTTATTAGTATTGGAAATAATCTTAAACCCTAAAACCTCACCCTTCTTTTCCCATCCTAGTTAAAATAAAATAAAAGGAAATTAAAATAAGAAAAAGGCATATGTGCCTATGGATATAATTATAAATCTTTACCCTAGACCTTTCCACTTTATTTTAAAGGATTGGAAAAACTTTATAAACCTTATATAGTATTTCTTAAATCATTTCCAAGTTGAAACCAAAAAGAATAAAAAGAGATATAAAAATGCCATAGAGGCATATGAGAGTAAAATAGCAAATTTGGGAATCTAAGAAAATTGACCCTAGGACTTATAGTGAATGATTGGATCACCTCCATATACCATTTCAACACTCAACCACACCAATTGGGTCAAACCAAGTCAAATTAAAAATCAAATGCAACATATGCATCAAAGCATATGTGACACATAGTCATTTCACCAAACCTTGACCTATGACTTCAAACCTTGACCAAATGGTGTGAAACCATCTCTCAACCTAATATAACACTAAATGGACCCTAACCCATGTCCAAGTGAAGCAAGATCAACCATTTACAAGTTTAGTAAAAAGTGACACCTCATCTCTTATGTATTAAGGCCAAATTTGCAAATCTTTGAACAAGACCATTTGATTTAGTTTCAATGCTCTTAAAATGTTTCTAAACTCATAAGAACCACATTAGAGTCAACCAAAGTCAAATAAAATAGAGAGAAATCAAATGGGGAGAAAATTCCCCAAATTTCACTCACATACACATTATGCCAAATTGCAAATCTTCAACCAAGGCCACCATTGCTTGATCTCTTGCTTGTAAAATGTTTAGATATGATAAATAAACACAATTGCATCAAAGAAACCAAAATCAAATCAAAGCAAAACTCAAAATCAACATACATGTGATAATGGTCATTTGGCCATTTTATAAAATGTTCCCCACTTTACCCCTCTGTAATTATCAATTCTCAAACTAAACTTAGTCAACCAAGGCCATGTCATCCAAGACCATGTCAAGTTCAACAACTTTCATGTTGACCATCTCTGCTGAAGTTGACCAGGTTGACCAGTAGAGAATTGCCAAGTGGAGACTTTGAATTAAAGAGAAGATGATCCACTTTTTGAAACTTTGCAAATCTTCACCAAAATGGACACCACCACCACCATTCTTTCTCTTTAATTATATAAGTGAGCTCCACCAAAAAGAATTGCAAATTTCCAAATAAAATTTCATGCGGCCATTTCATCATACACCTTGGGTGCACAAATCTGGAAATGTGAGACATGCTATTATCCAGAGGATTCTTGCCTAAACCCCTTTCTCCCTTTGATCATTGTTGCTCTAGTACCTCCTCTGCATCAAACAAAGCCACTTGGCACTGGTTAAAGTGGTGCCATGATCCAATATCATCCATGTAAAGTCCCATGCCGGCCACACTCACTCCATCTCTCCCTGGCTCTCCCCTCTCTCTTTCATCTTGTCATCGAGCATCTATGTACTCCCCTAAGCACGCCTGTACCCTCCCTATGCAAAGAGACACACACAATCGACCGAACGAGACAAGCCCAGACGCGCCCAGAACGTGCCAGGCACGCGGTGAGCGCGCCCAGACGACGCCCTGGACGCGCCAGTGCACGCGCTCGCCTGGACGCCCTCGTCCTTCTCTCCCCCTCTCCTCGTGCACGCGCACCCTACACCACACCCGAACCCTGCTAGACAACCACTAGCTCGCGGGAACGCCCTAGCCATCGCCATGATCAACACCTCTGCCGCCACGGTACTGCGAGCACTCGAGCATCGCCAGCACTCCCTCGTCCTCCCCTTGCTGCCCAGCACGCGCGCTAGCCCGCCTAGACGTCGCCTACACGATGCTCCCCCTAGCTTGCCCCTTCGCGCCCTGGAACGACCTCGCCGTCGATGACCTCTCACAGCACCCGCCGGCCTCCTCGCCCTTCTATAAATAGCGCTCCTCCGCCCCTGCTTCCTTCACACCATCTGCTCCCCTACCTCTCCTCGACCTCCTCCACCTCTTCCCCCACGGATTACGCCACAGAGAGCTCCAATTTAGCCGGCGATCGCCGGAGCCCGCCGCAGATCAATCCATTGATCCACGCCACCCCGAGCACTGTACCAGGCGCCTATTCACCCTCGCCAACGACGCCTCGACACTCCTCCCTCGACCGCCGGCGGCCTAGCGCCCTCCGACCCCCTACCTCGCCGGCGCAGCACGCCTTCTCCCCCGTCGACGACGACGACGCTCGACCGTCGATCGTCCATCTGATCCAACGCCTCTCAGTAAACCGATTCGGTGTTTACGAGTCACTGACGCGTGGGACCCCCTGTCAGGCGGCCCGCGGCGTGGTCAGCGTTAGTTGGGCCGGCCCAGTTAGTTTAATTTGGTTAGCCCGTGTCATTTTCCCGCGCGGCCCACGAAATTCAAATTCGATTTAATCCTTTTAGCTAAATTCAATACTGGTGCCAACTTCAAAATTAAATAGTTTGAAATCTACCAAACCAAATCTAGCAAATTTTATATATTTAGAAAGCTCATGAAATTATCTAAACAATGCCATTGGCCTCATGTCCAAATTCGAAATTAAATTTAGATGATAAAAATAACAAGGCAGGGACTTTTCTGACTTCAAATAAATATTAGAAATTATCTAGAAATGATTTTAAGATGATTCCAACTCTAATAAATCACATTTGACATAATCTAATTGTTTATGTAAAAATATAGCATGGTTGTTTTGCATGATCATGGACTAGAGTTAAATAATGGCTATGGAACTATTTCTAGACTATTTAATACATACACATAGAATTATTTAAAATAGTATGAGGGCTTCTCTCTCATTTAAATTGTGATCTTAAGTATTTCAAATAGAGGTACTGACCTTGGTCAAGTAAGTCTCATGCTTAATTACTTATATTTTTTAAATCATTTAGAGGATAGTTTAACTTATATGAGGTATAGCCTCTCACTAAAATCATTAATCCAAATAGTTCAATAAGAATTAATACTACCTATATTATTGACCCATAGGTTCCTATTTGAAGATACTTAATCATTCTCATAAGTAGTAGTTAAATAATTCAAACCTAGTTATTAAATCATAGGAAATACTTTGGGCCTCATTTAAATCTTGCCTCAACCAAATTAATATGAGGTAGATCCCATGGTCAATTTAAAACTCACATTAAATTAATTAATAATATTAAACCATTACAAGGTGTTATTAAAATGGCATGAGGTGCTCACCTCATTTAAATCATCTTTCTCAAATAAAATGAAGTAATGTATTGACCTTTACTTTCCTAGGCTCATACTTGATCACTTGTAGTTTTTAATCTAAATAGGTATTTGAATTTCCAAAGATTAATTAAATCACATGAGATGATGAATCTCATTCAACTCACTTTTCTCAAATACTAAGTGTGAAGTGTTGACCTTGGTCAACATGGGATCATCCCCGGTTATTTGAGAATATTAAATCATCTCAATAATAGTCCTATAAATTAGTTACAATTATATGTTAAATCATATGAGAGATACCCCTCTCATTTAAATCTTGTTCTCAAGTAATCCAATATGAGGTAGTGATCCTAGTCTAAGTAACCTCATATTGAATTATTTGGTAGCATTAAATCACTACCATGTTAGTATTAAATTGCATGAAGTATGGAACCTCATTTAAATCATTTTCTCAAATGATAAGTATGAAGAGGTTGACTTTAGTCAACCTAGGTCATATATTATTCATAAAAGAAATTAAATCTTAAGAAGATTCAATGAGAGGAAATTATTTTCTCACAAACTAAAGAGAAACCCTAACTCCATTTTCAGTAAGAGGAAATTATTTTCATATTATTAAATAAGGAAACCCTAGCATAATCTTGTAATAAATATTAAGTAGTGATGCTAGATCATTGTGTGAGCCACTAAGGCTAATTAAGAGTACTTAAGTATTGTTTGGTGATTGTACCTCGTATTCGTTTATAGACGCTAGTACCGGAGACTATCAAGAGGAGGAGGTATTCTACCAAGAGGAAGAAGAAGAATACTTTGATCACTTCACCAATCAAGGCAAGATAATACTCTTGCAAGCTATTACCCATGCAAGCTAATCCTTGCTAAACCCAAATGCTTAGCTCTACAAGAGCAAAGGCACCATCACCCTTTACTACTATGTATTACCTATCCCATGTTTTAATTACTTTTACTTTGGCTTATTTATTTCAAAGTACCTTTTGATTTATGATTCAATTGGTCTAGAGTAGAACAATACTTGATTTAGATTGGCACCCCTCAAAGCTAGATAGCACCCCTCATATAGTGGCTATCGCTAATCAATTAAAACCGGGACTACTCTAGATGGGAACATGTGACTTTGAAATGAAGTTGAAAACCTTGGAATGATGGTTCATTCCATTGAATGACTTTGAAGGTGAATATGACCAAGAGAAGATGGTGATTTTTGATATAAAACTGATGGTTGGGTTCGGATGCGATACCATTCCAATTTTGAAAGTACCCCCACAATACCCAATATGGGTAAGGGCTTAACTAGAAATTTATGTGCTTTAGTATGGGTTCCCTCTAAACAAGCGTCATCGGGGTTATGCCAAGGGCTGCCTCCAAAGACATCTGAGATGATGTGACGTGATTGAGGTGAATTGTCCGGCCCAAGCCCTGTGCAGTTCCCGGGTTAACAGTTGGTTCTCACCGGGAGGCCAAGCTCATGGGGAGAGGTGCCTATACTAGAGTATGTAAGTGAAAGGTTATGGTTGGTAGTCCGCATACGGAGTATGATAAATCAGGGCCAGTTAACCCTGACGGATTATTGCAAATATTGTGGCACAAGTGTACGACCTCTGCAGAGTGTAGAACTATTCGAATAGCCATGTCCACGGTTACGGACGATTGGAAAGGCCATACTGTTCCGTCATCAGACCACTTTCAAAAATGTGACATGTGACTGGTGACTTGAAGTTGACCGGTGAATGGTGACTTTGAGTTGGACCACAACAGAGTTGTGGGAATGACACTAATGTTCCCACTTGAGTTAGTCTAGTGATTCAAGCATCTTTACTAAATGTTTATGAAATAAACTTGGCTTTATGCAAATAAACCTAGAGCTTAGTATCCCTTTACCACAATTAATAATGCTTACACTAGTATTAGTTTGCGAGTACTTTAAAAGTACTCATGGCTTTGTCCCTGGCTATTCAAATGGCCAGACTATGAAGGTGAACAGATGTACGAGGAAGATGGACAGCAGAATGTCTACGACAACTAGGACCGCTCCTGACGTCAACAGTTGCCTGTGGAACAGATGGACCACGACCGTTATTTCGCTTCCGCTATGTGTTTTGTAATAGGATCTCTAGATCCACTATGTTGTATTAAGACTGGATCAGGTGATCCTTTGTTGTAAGACGATTACGTGTTGTAATAAATGATGTGTTGTGATATCAAGCTATTATGTCTCGCAAAAACAATATTCCTGGGATTGCGATGAATGGCATAATAGGCATCTGGACTTAAAAATCCGGGTGTTGACAAGTTGGTATCAGAGCCATTGTTTGACCTTAGGAGACCCTAGTTAGAATGGACGTTCGGAAAATTTTAGTTTCTAAAAACAATTGAAGTGAGTATTTGTGAAAAACTTATTCATTTTCTTCTCTACCAGCTCTTCTTAAAAATAATAAGCCATGCACCTCCTTATAAATCCATTTAAAAGTTTGCCACATTGGTATACATCTCTAACCTACTCATCCATTTCACTTTCAGATGGAGCCTTACGTCCAGACGGAGACCTACGATCTGGAAAACGGAGGAAGTCTGGTGTTTGAGCGCGACTTGTACCTGGTGTCCGAGAAGCTCGAACGCCCACCTCCCCAGTTCCACGGAGTCCGGATCCACAACACCCCCGCTGGGGAACAGCAGTGGATGATCACCGCTGACTTGAAGGGAAGCTCGGAACCTCCCATCTCGGAGAGGATCCTTTTCTCCTTCAAGGCATACAGCTGGGTGGACGGTCTTGCTCACGCCCTTCAGGAGGGACTTGCTCGGGTGTGTGGACAGAACATCGCCGCACTCCGGGGAAGCCGCTTCGCCCACTTCGCGAGGCACGACACCATGGGGGAACCCATGGCCCTCTCTTCGCACCCAGTGCTCGGGATCCATGTGCAGCATTTGGACTTTATGCTTCATGAGACTCGGAAGGATCTGGAGCTGACACGTGTCCACTCCCACCGTGCCCAGATGGCTTTGGCTCATCATGCCGACGCCATCAGGCTACTCGCCAAGGACCGCCGGTCACTCCGCCTGCAGCGCGCCAAGAATGTCGCTACTATCACCCGTCTTCGCGAGAAGATTCGCACCTTAGAGGTGACTGTCCGGACACAGCAGGACCAGATCCAGGAGATGGAGGAGGATGGAGAAGACATCCAAGGAGGCAATGACTTCCTGAGTGACGACAACGACTTTGAGGATGACGAGTTCACTGATGAGGAGGACTACGAGTTTCTGGAGGCTGCCGAGGATGGGATCATTCCCATCGATGTGGATGAAGACAATGAGGAGTAGTTGCACTAGCTTCACTTACGTAGGTGTGAGTTGTATCCCGCACCATGTATCGTAGTTTGTGGAAAAAGGGTTCTTAAAACCCTTAGTGCTTTAGCTTGTAATGTGTGATGTTGTTGTGAATAAATAAAATATGTGTTATGTTCATCCTGAAAATATCTTAAGTTTAATTTTAAACTTAACTCAAAATAAGCCATAGAAAATTTCCCTCTTACCTCATGATATATCTACATAATCAGATGGCCCCACCCAACCGCAACGCCACCCAGGATGCCATGATGCAACTACTGCAGACAATGATGGCAGACCGGGAAGCCGAAAGAGCGGAACGCCAAGCAAACCTTGCCGCACTGCAACAGATAGCTCAGAACAATCAAGGCCATGGAAACCACGATCACCCTGGGTCAAAGCTGAAAAATTTCTAGAACACTAACCCTCCAATGTTCAGCAAAACCGAAGAGCCCTTGGATGTTGATGACTGGCTCCAGACCATAGAGAACAACCTGGAAGTTGCGGGAGTTGAAGCCACAGAAAAAGTACTATTTGCCACCCACTACCTGTCAGGACCTGCAAGAGCCTGGTGGACTAGTGCCCGTGCAATGAATGCAGGACAAATGATGACATGGGAAGACTTCAAGCTGAAGTTCAGCAAGTACCATGTGCCCCAAGGATTAATCAAGAAAATGAGAGACGAGTTCCGTGAACTCAAGCAAGGAAGAATGTCCGTGGTGGAATACCGCGACAGGTTTCTCACTCTGTCAAGGTACGCCCCGGACGAGACCGACACCAATGAGAAGAGAAAGGAAAGCTTTTTGAACGGACTGCATGACGAGATGCAAACTGTGTTAGTGAATATTCCGTTCGCTGACCTCGAAGCCCTCGTAGACTCAGCCATACAGATGGAAGGAAAGCTGCATCGTGCCAATGAGAACCGCAAACGCGTAATGATGAACCAGAGTGGACCCCACCATACCCAGGCACCACAATAACTCCTCTGGAGGATTCACCCGAAACAACCGGCCACCTGCTCAGACTTATCGCCCCAATAACAGCAACAACCACGGAGGACCCCCGAAGCCCGGAGGAAACAACAATAACAACCGCAACCCCAATAGCCACAACAACACTGGGAACAACACCAACACCAACACTGCCCGAGGACCGAAGCAATGCCATCCCCGTCGCCCGAAGGACAAATCAACGGTAAACTGCTATGAATGTGGAGTTGGGCCACTTTTCCAAAGAATGCCCCAAGAAGCTTGCCAAAATCGCCGCCAACACCGCGCACTGTCCAAAGAATGCTTCGCAGGTAGAAGGAACCAACAACAACAACAGCCGCTTTCTACCACATGATCGCCACTGAAGCTCAGAAGCACCCCAACCTGACAAGTATGCCTTCCTGTTAAATAAAAATGCTCAATCTCTCTTAGGAACTTAACTCCTCCTAAAATCTCGGGACGAGATTTGTTTAAGGGGGAAGGGTTTGTAACATCCCAAAAATTTCAAAACAAAACAAATGAATTTCCCTAGTTCCAAATTTTGGAACCAACAAAAACTTTTATTAAATTAAGATTGATACATAATAATCTTGCATAATTCTTGTGCTCTTGCCATGATTGCTTGTTATTAGTATTGGAAATAATCTTAAACCCTAAAACCTCACCCTTCTTTTCCCATCCTAGTTAAAATAAAATAAAAGGAAATTAAAATAAGAAAAAGGCATATGTGCCTATGGATATAATTATAAATATTTACCCTAGACCTTTCCACTTTATTTAAAGGATTGGAAAAGCTTTATAAACCTTATATAGTATTTCTTAAATCATTTCCAAGTTGAAACCAAAAAGAATAAAAAGAGAATAAAAATGCCATAGAGGCATATGAGAGTAAAATAGCAAATTTGGGAATTTAAGAAAATTGACCCTAGGACTTATGGTGAATGGTTGGATCACCTCCATATACCATTTCAACACTCAACCACACCAATTGGGTCAAACCAAGTCAAATTAAAAATCAAATGCAACATATGCATAAAAGCATATGTGACACATAGTCATTTCACCAAACCTTGACCTATGACTTCAAACCTTGACCAAATGGTGTGAAACCATCTCTCAACCTAATATAACACTAAATGGACCCTAACCCATGTCCAAGTGAAGCAAGATCAACCATTTACAAGTTTAGTAAAAAGTGACACCTCATCTCTTATGTATTAAGGCCAAATTTGCAAATCTTTGAACAAGACCATTTGATTTAGTTTCAATGCTCTTAAAATGTTTCTAAACTCATAAGAACCACATTAGAGTCAACCAAAGTCAAATAAAATAGAGAGAAATCAAATAGGGAGAAAATTCCCAAATTTCACTCACATACACATTATGCCAAATTGCAAATCTTCAACCAAGGCCACCATTGCTTGATCTCTTGCTTGTAAAATGTTTAGATATGATAAATAAACACAATTGCATCAAAGAAACCAAAATCAAATCAAAGCAAAACTCAAAATCAACATACATGTGATAATGGTCATTTGGCCATTTTATAAAATGTTCCCCACTTTACCCCTCTGTATTTCTCAATTCTCAAACTAAACTTAGTCAACCAAGGCCATGTCATCCAAGACCATGTCAAGGTCAACAACTTTCATGTTGACCATCTCTGCTGAAGTTGACCAGGTTGACCAGTAGAGAATTGCCAAGTGGAGACTTTGAATTAAAGAGAAGATGATCCACTTTTTGAAACTTTGCAAATCTTCACCAAAATGGACACCACCACCACCATTCTTTCTCTTTAATTATATAAGTGAGCTCCACCAAAAAGAATTGCAAATTTCCAAATAAAATTTCATGCGGCCATTTCATCATACACCTTGGGTGCACAAATCTGGAAATGTGAGACATGCTATTATCCAGAGGATTCTTGCCTAAACCCCTTTCTCCCTTTGATCATTGTTGCTCTAGTACCTCCTCTGCATCAAACAAAGCCACTTGGCACTGGTTAAAGTGGTGCCATGATCCAATATCATCCATGTAAAGTCCCATGCCGGCCACACTCACTCCATCTCTCCCTGGCTCTCCCCTCTCTCTTTCATCTTGTCATCGAGCATCTATGTACTCCCCTAAGCACGCCTGTACCCTCCCTATGCAAAGAGACACACACAATCGACCGAACGAGACAAGCCCAGACGCGCCCGAACGTGCCAGGCACGCGGTGAGCGCGCCCGACGACGCCCTGGACGCGCCGCACGCGCGCTTGGACGCCCTCGTCCTTCTCTCCCCCTCTCCTCGTGCACGCGCACCCTACACCACACCCGAACCCTGCTAGACAACCACATAGGCTCGCGGGAACGCCCTAGCCATCGCCATGATCAACACCTCTGTCGCGCCGGTACTGCCAGCACTCGAGCATCGCCAGTACCCCCTCGTCCTCCCCTTGCTGCGCCAGCACGCGCGTTAGCCCTATCTAGCCGTCGCCTACACGATGCTCGCCCTAGCTTGCCCCTTCGCGCCCTGGAACGACCTCGCCGTCGATGACCCCTCACAGCACCCGCCGGCCTTCTCGCCCTTCTATAAATAGCGCTCCTCCGCCCCTGCTTCCTTCACACCATCTGCTCCCCTACCTCTCCTCGACCTCCTCCACCTCTTCCCCACACCGATTACGCCACAGAGAGCCCCAATTTAGCCAGCGATCGCCGGAGCCCGCCGCAGATCAATCCATTGATCCACGCCGCCCCGAGCTCCGCCACTGTACCAGGCGCCTATTCACCCTCGCCAACGACGCCTCGACACCCTCCCTCGACCGCCGGCGGCCTAGCGCGCCCTCCGACCCCCTACCTCGCCGGCGCAGCACGCCCTTCTCCCCCGTCGACGACGACGACGCTCGACCGTCGATCGTCCATCTGATCCAACGCCTCTCAGTAACAGGTACCGATTCGCTGTTTACGATCCACTGACGCGTGGGACCTCTTGTCAGCTGGCCCGCGGCGTGGTCCGTGTTAGTTGGGCCGGCCCAGTTAGTTTAATTTGGTTAGCCCGTGTCGTTTTCCCGCGCGGCCCACGAAATTCAAATTCGATTTAATCCTTTTAGCTAAATTCAATACTGGTGCCAACTTCAAAATTAAATAGTTTGAAATCTACCAAACCAAATCTAGCAAATTTTATATATTTAGAAAGCTCATGAAATTATCTAAACAATGCCATTGGCCTCATGTCCAAATTCGAAATTAAATTTAGATGATAAAAATAACAAGGCAGGGACTTTTCTGACTTCAAATAAATATTAGAAATTATCTAGAAATGATTTTAAGATGATTCCAACTCTAATAAATCACATTTGACATAATCTAATTGTTTATGTAAAAATATAGCATGGTTGTTTTGCATGATCATGGACTAGAGTTAAATAATGGCTATGGAACTATTTCTAGACTATTTAATACATACACATAGAATTATTTAAAATAGTATGAGGGCTTCTCTCTCATTTAAATTGTGATCTTAAGTATTTCAAATAGAGGTACTGACCTTGGTCAAGTAAGTCTCATGCTTAATTACTTATATTTTTTAAATCATTTAGAGGATAGTTTAACTTATGTGAGGTATAGCCTCTCACTAAAATCATTAATCCAAATAGTTCAATAAGAATTAATACTACCTATATTATTGACCCATAGGTTCCTATTTGAAGATACTTAATCATTCTCATAAGTAGTAGTTAAATAATTCAAACCTAGTTATTAAATCATAGGAGATACTTTGGTCTCATTTAAATCTTGCCTCAACCAAATTAATATGAGGCAGATACCATGGTCAATTAAAACACACATTAAATTAATTAATAATATTAAACCACTATAAGATGTTATTAAAATGGCATGAGGTGCTCACCTCATTTAAATCATCTTTCTCAAATAAAATGAAGTAATGTATTGACCTTTACTTTCCTAGGCTCATACTTGATCACTTGTAGTTTTTAATCTAAATAGGTATTTGAATTTCCAAAGATTAATTAAATCACATGAGATGATGAATCTCATTCAACTCACTTTTCTCAAATACTAAGTGTGAAGTGTTGACCTTGGTCAACATGGGATCATCCCCGGTTATTTGAGAATATTAAATCATCTCAATAATAGTCCTGTAAATTAGTTACAATTATATGTTAAATCATATGAGAGATACCCCTCTCATTTAAATCTTGTTCTCAAGTAATCCAATATGAGGTAGTGATCCTAGTCTAAGTAACCTCATATTGAATTATTTGGTAGCATTAAATCACTACCATGTTAGTATTAAATTGCATGAAGTATGGAACCTCATTTAAATCATTTTCTCAAATGATAAGTATGAAGAGGTTGACTTTAGTCAACCTAGGTCATATATTATTCATAAAAGAAATTAAATCTTAAGAAGATTCAATGAGAGGAAATTATTTTCTCACAAACTAAAGAGAAACCCTAACTCCATTTTCAGTAAGAGGAAATTATTTTCATATTATTAAATAAGGAAACCCTAGCATAATCTTGTAATAAATATTAAGTAGTGATGCTAGATCATTGTGTGAGCCACTAAGGCTAATTAAGAGTACTTAAGTATTGTTTGGTGATTGTACCCTCGTATTCGTTTATAGACGCTAGTACCGGAGACTATCAAGAGGAGGAGGTATTCTACCAAGAGGAAGAAGAAGAATACTTTGATCACTTCACCAATCAAGGCAAGATAATACTCTTGCAAGCTATTACCCATGCAAGCTAATCCTTGCTAAACCCAAATGCTTAGCTCTACAAGAGCAAAGGCACCATCACCCTTTACTACTATGTATTACCTATCCCATGTTTTAATTACTTTTACTTTGGCTTATTTATTTCAAAGTACCTTTTGATTTATGATTCAATTGGTCTAGAGTAGAACAATACTTGATTTAGATTGGCACCCCTCAAAGCTAGATAGCACCCCTCATATAGTGGCTATCGCTAATCAATTAAAACCGGGACTACTCTAGATGGGAACATGTGACTTTGAAATGAAGTTGAAAACCTTGGAATGATGGTTCATTCCATTGAATGACTTTGAAGGTGAATATGACCAAGAGAAGATGGTGATTTTTGATATAAAACTGATGGTTGGGTTCGGATGCGATACCATTCCAATTTTGAAAGTACCCCCACAATACCCAATATGGGTAAGGGCTTAACTAGAAATTTATGTGCTTTAGTATGGGTTCCCTCTAAACAAGCGTCATCGGGGTTATGCCAAGGGCTGCCTCCAAAGACATCTGAGATGATGTGACGTGATTGAGGTGAATTGTCCGGCCCAAGCCCTGTGCAGTTCCCGGGTTAACAGTTGGTTCTCACCGGGAGGCCAAGCTCATGGGGAGAGGTGCCTATACTAGAGTATGTAAGTGAAAGGTTATGGTTGGTAGTCCGCATACGGAGTATGATAAATCAGGGCCAGTTAACCCTGACGGATTATTGAAAATATTGTGGCACAAGTGTACGACCTCTGCAGAGTGTAGAACTATTCGAATAGCCGTGTCCACGGTTACGGACGATTGGAAAGGCCATACTGTTCCGTCATCAGACCACTTTCAAAAATGTGACATGTGACTGGTGACTTGAAGTTGACCGGTGAATGGTGACTTTGAGTTGGACCACAACAGAGTTGTGGGAATGACACTAAGGTTCCCACCTGAGTTAGTCTAGTGATTCAAGCATCTTTACTAAATGTTTATGAAATAAACTTGGCTTTATGCAAATAAACCTAGAGCTTAGTATCCCTTTACCACAATTAATAATGCTTACACTAGTATTAGTTTGCGAGTACTTTAAAAGTACTCATGGCTTTGTCCCTGGCTATTCAAATGGCCAGACTATGAAGGTGAACAGCACGAGGAAGATGGACAGCAGAATGTCTACGACAACTAGGACCGCTCCTGACGTCAACAGTTGCCCGTGGAACAGATGGACCACGACCGTTATTTCGCTTCCGCTATGTGTTTTGTAATAGGATCTCTAGATCCACTATGTTGTATTAAGACTGGATCAGGTGATCCTTTGTTGTAAGACGATTACGTGTTGTAATAAATGATGTGTTGTGATATCAAGCTATTATGTCTCGCAAAAACAATATTCCTGGGATTGCGATGAATGGCATAATAGGCATCTGGACTTAAAAATCCAGGTGTTTACAAGTTGGTATCAGAGCCATTGTTTGACCTTAGGAGACCCTAGTTAGAATGGACGTTCAGAAAATTTTAGTTTCTAAAAAACAATTGAAGTGAGTATTTGTGAAAAACTTATTCATTTTCTTCTCTACCAGCTCTTCTTAAAAATAATAAGCCATGCACCTCCTTATAAATCCATTTAAAAGTTTGCCACATTGGTATACATCTCTAACCTACTCATCCATTTCACTTTCAGATGGAGCCTTACGTCCAGACGGAGACCTACGATCTGGAAAACGGAGGAAGTCTGGTGTTTGAGCGCGACTTGTACCTGGTGTCCGAGAAGCTCGAACGCCCACCTCCCCAGTTCCACGGAGTCCGGATCCACAACACCCCGGCTGGGGAACAGCAGTGGATGATCACCGCTGACTTGAAGGGAAGCTCGGAACCTCCCATCTCGGAGAGGATCCTTTTCTCCTTCAAGGCATACAGCTGGGTGGACGGTCTTGCTCACGCCCTTCAGGAGGGACTTGCTCGGGTGTGTGGACAGAACATCGCCGCACTCCGGGGAAGCCGCTTCGCCCACTTCGCGAGGCACGACACCATGGGGGAACCCATGGCCCTCTCTTCGCACCCGGTGCTCGGGATCCATGTGCAGCATTTGGACTTTATGCTTCATGAGACCCGGAAGGACCTGGAGCTGACACGTGTCCACTCCCACCGTGCCCAGATGGCTTTGGCTCATCATGCCGACGCCATCAGGCTACTCGCCAAGGACCGCCGGTCACTCCGCCTGCAGCGCGCCAAGAATGTCGCTACTATCACCCGTCTTCGCGAGAAGATTCGCACCTTAGAGGTGACTGTCCGGACACAGCAGGACCAGATCCAGGAGATGGAGGAGGATGGAGAAGACATCCAAGGAGGCAATGACTTCCTGAGTGACGACAACGACTTTGAGGATGACGAGTTCACTGATGAGGAGGACTACGAGTTTCTGGAGGCTGCCGAGGATGGGATCATTCCCATCGATGTGGATGAAGACAATGAGGAGTAGTTGCACTAGCTTCACTTACGTAGGTGTGAGTTGTATCCCGCACCATGTATCGTAGTTTGTGGAAAAAGGGTTCTTAAAACCCTTAGTGCTTTAGCTTGTAATGTGTGATGTTGTTGTGAATAAATAAAATATGTGTTATGTTCATCCTGAAAATATCTTAAGTTTAATTTTAAACTTAACTCAAAATAAGCCATAGAAAATTTCCCTCTTACCTCATGATATATCTACATAATCAGATGGCCCCACCAAACCGCAACGCCACCCAGGATGCCATGATGCAACTACTGCAGACAATGATGGCAGACCGGGAAGCCGAAAGAGCGGAACGCCAAGCAAACCTTGCTGCACTGCAACAGATAGCTCAGAACAATCAAGGCCATGGAAACCACGATCACCCTGGGTCAAAGCTGAAAAATTTCCAGAACACTAACCCTCCAATGTTCAGCAAAACCGAAGAGCCCTTGGATGTTGATGACTGGCTCCAGACCATAGAGAACAACCTGGAAGTTGCGGGAGTTGAAGCCACAGAAAAAGTACTATTTGCCACCCACTACCTGTCAGGACCTGCAAGAGCCTGGTGGACTAGTGCCCGTGCAATGAATGCGGGACAAATGATGACATGGGAAGACTTCAAGCTGAAGTTCAGCAAGTACCATGTGCCCCAAGGATTAATCAAGAAAATGAGAGACGAGTTCCGTGAACTCAAGCAAGGAAGAATGTCCGTGGTGGAATACCGCGACAGGTTTCTCACTCTGTCAAGGTACGCCCCGGACGAGACCGACACCAATGAGAAGAGAAAGGAAAGCTTTTTGAACGGACTGCATGACGAGATGCAAACTGTGTTAGTGAATATTCCGTTCGCTGACCTCGAAGCCCTCGTAGACTCAGCCATACAGATGGAAGGAAAGCTGCATCAGGCCAATGAGAACCGCAAACGCAGAATGATGAACCAGAGTGGACCCCACCATACCCAGAAGCACCACAATAACTCCTCTGGAGGATTCACCCCCAGAAACAACCGGCCACCTGCTCAGACTTATCGCCCCAATAACAGCAACAACCACGGAGGACCCCCGAAGCCCGGAGGAAACAACAATAACAACCGCAACCCCAACAGCCACAACAACAATGGGAACAACACCAACACCAACACTGGCCCGAGGACTGGAAGCAATGCCATCCCCGTCGCCCCGAAGGACAAATCAACGGTAAACTGCTATGAATGTGGAGTTGTGGGCCACTTTTCCAAAGAATGCCCCAAGAAGCTTGCCAAAATCGCCGCCAACACCGCTGCACCTGTCCAGCAACAGCGTCGCTTCGCAGGTAGAAGGAACCAGAACAACAACAACAGCCGTTTCTACCACATGACTGCCACTGAAGCTCAGGAAGCACCCCAGACCCTGACAAGTATGCCTTCCTGTTAAATAAAATGCTCAATCTCTCTTAGGAACTTAACTCCTCCTAAAATCTCGGGACGAGATTTGTTTAAGGGGGAAGGGTTTGTAACATCCCAAAAATTTCAAAACAAAACAAATGAATTTCCCTAGTTCCAAATTTTGGAACCAACAAAAACTTTTATTAAATTAAGATTGATACATAATAATCTTGCATAATTCTTGTGCTCTTGCCATGATTGCTTGTTATTAGTATTGGAAATAATCTTAAACCCTAAAACCTCACCCTTCTTTTCCCATCCTAGTTAAAATAAAATAAAAGGAAATTAAAATAAGAAAAAGGCATATGTGCCTATGGATATAATTATAAATATTTACCCTAGACCTTTCCACTTTATTTTAAAGGATTGGAAAAACTTTATAAACCTTATATAGTATTTCTTAAATCATTTCCAAGTTGAAACCAAAAAGAATAAAAAGAGATATAAAAATGCCATAGAGGCATATGAGAGTAAAATAGCAAATTTGGGAATTTAAGAAAATTGACCCTAGGACTTATAGTGAATGGTTGGATCACCTCCATATACCATTTCAACACTCAACCACACCAATTGGGTCAAACCAAGTCAAATTAAAAATCAAATGCAACATATGCATCAAAGCATATGTGACACATAGTCATTTCACCAAACCTTGACCTATGACTTCAAACCTTGACCAAATGGTGTGAAACCATCTCTCAACCTAATATAACACTAAATGGACCCTAACCCATGTCCAAGTGAAGCAAGATCAACCATTTACAAGTTTAGTAAAAAGTGACACCTCATCTCTTATGTATTAAGGCCAAATTTGCAAATCTTTGAACAAGACCATTTGATTTAGTTTCAATGCTCTTAAAATGTTTCTAAACTCATAAGAACCACATTAGAGTCAACCAAAGTCAAATAAAATAGAGAGAAATCAAATGGGGAGAAATTTCCCAAATTTCACTCACATACACATTATGCCAAATTGCAAACCTTCAACCAAGGCCACCATTGCTTGATCTCTTGCTTGTAAAATGTTTAGATATGATAAATAAACACAATTGCATCAAAGAAACCAAAATCAAATCAAAGCAAAACTCAAAATCAACATACATGTGATAATGGTCATTTGGCCATTTTATAAAATGTTCCCCACTTTACCCCTCTGTATTTCTCAATTCTCAAACTAAACTTAGTCAACCAAGGCCATGTCATCCAAGACCATGTCAAGGTCAACAACTTTCATGTTGACCATCTCTGCTAAAGTTGACCAGGTTGACCAGTAGAGAATTGCCAAGTGGAGACTTTGAATTAAAGAGAAGATGATCCACTTTTTGAAACTTTGCAAATCTTCACCAAAATGGACACCACCACCACCATTCTTTCTCTTTAATTATATAAGTGAGCTCCACCAAAAAGAATTGCAAATTTCCAAATAAAATTTCATGCGGCCATTTCATCATACACCTTGGGTGCACAAATCTGGAAATGTGAGACATGCTATTATCCAGAGGATTCTTGCCTAAACCCCTTTCTCCCTTTGATCATTGTTGCTCTAGTACCTCCTCTGCATCAAACAAAGCCACTTGGCACTGGTTAAAGTGGTGCCATGATCCAATATCATCCATGTAAAGTCCCATGCCGGCCACACTCACTCCATCTCTCCCTGGCTCTCCCCTCTCTCTTTCATCTTGTCATCGAGCATCTATGTACTCCCCTAAGCACGCCTGTACCCTCCCTATGCAAAGAGACACACACAATCGACCGAACGAGACAAGCCCAGACGCGCCCAGCGTGCCAGGCACGCGGTGAGCGCGCCCCCGCCCTGGACGCGCCAGTACGCGCTCGCCTGGACGCTCTCGTCCTTCTCTCCCCCTCTCCTCGTGCACGCGCACCCTACACCACACCCGAACCTTGCTAGACAACCACATAGGCTCGCGGGAACGCCCTAGCCATCGCCATGATCAACATCTCTGCCGCGCCGGTACTGCCAGCACTCGAGCATCGCCAGCCGCCTCGTCCTCCCCTTGCTGCGCCAGCACGCGCGTAGCCCTCCTAGCCGTCGCCTACGATGCTCGCCCTAGCTTGCCCCTTCGCGCCCTGGAACGACCTCGCCGTCGATGACCCCTCACAGCACCCGCCGGCCTCCTCACCCTTCTATAAATAGCGCTCCTCCGCCCCTGCTTCCTTCACACCATCTGCTCCCCTACCTCTCCTCGACCTCCTCCACCTCTTCCCCCACCGATTACGCCACAGCGAGCCCCAATTTAGCCGCGATCGCCGGAGCCGCCGCAGATCAATCCATTGATCCACGCCGCCCCGAGCTCCGCCACTGTACCAGGCGCCTATTCACCCTCGCCAACGACGCCTCGACACCCTCCCTCGACCGCCGGCGGCCTAGCGCGCCCTCCGACCCCCTACCTCGCCGGCGCAGCACGCCCTTCTCCCCCGTCGACGACGACGACGCTCGACCGTCGATCGTCCATCTGATCCAACGCCTCTCAGTAACAGGTACCGATTCGCTGTTTACGAGTCACTGACGCGTGGGACCTCTTGTCAGCTGGCCCGCGGCGTGGTCAGTGTTAGTTGGGCCGGCCCAGTTAGTTTAATTTGGTTAGCCCGTGTCGTTTTCCCGCGCGGCCCACGAAATTCAAATTCGATTTAATCCTTTTAGCTAAATTCAATACTGGTGCCAACTTCAAAATTAAATAGTTTGAAATCTACCAAACCAAATCTAGCAAATTTTATATATTTAGAAAGCTCATGAAATTATCTAAACAATGCCATTGGCCTCATGTCCAAATTCGAAATTAAATTTAGATGATAAAAATAACAAGGCAGGGACTTTTCTGACTTCAAATAAATATTAGAAATTATCTAGAAATGATTTTAAGATGATTCCAACTCTAATAAATCACATTTGACATAATCTAATTGTTTATGTAAAAATATAGCATGGTTGTTTTGCATGATCATGGACTAGAGTTAAATAATGGCTATGGAACTATTTCTAGACTATTTAATACATACACATAGAATTATTTAAAAATAGTATGAGGGCTTCTCTCTCATTTAAATTGTGATCTTAAGTATTTCAAATAGAGGTACTGACCTTGGTCAAGTAAGTCTCATGCTTAATTACTTATATTTTTTAAATCATTTAGAGGATAGTTTAACTTATATGAGGTATAGCCTCTCACTAAAATCATTAATCCAAATAGTTCAATAAGAATTAATACTACCTATATTATTGACCCATAGGTTCCTATTTGAAGATACTTAATCATTCTCATAAGTAGTAGTTAAATAATTCAAACCTAGTTATTAAATCATAGGAGATATGTTGGGCCTCATTTAAATTTTGCCTCAACCAAATTAATATGAGGTAGATCCCATGGTCAATTTAAGACTCACATTAAATTAATTAATAATATTAAACCACTATAAGATGTTATTAAAATGGCATGAGGTGCTCACCTCATTTAAATCATCTTTCTCAAATAAAATGAAGTAATGTATTGACCTTTACTTTCCTAGGCTCATACTTGCTCACTTGTAGTTTTTAATCTAAATAGGTATTTGAATTTCCAAAGATTAATTAAATCACATGAGATGATGAATCTCATTTAACTCACTTTTCTCAAATACTAAGTGTGAAGTGTTGACATTGGTCAACATGGGATCATCCCCGGTTATTTGAGAATATTAAATCATCTCAATAATAGTCCTATAAATTAGTTACAATTATATGTTAAATCATATGAGAGATACCCCTCTCATTTAAATCTTGTTCTCAAGTAATCCAATATGAGGTAGTGATCCTAGTCTAAGTAACCTCATATTGAATTATTTGGTAGCATTAAATCACTACCATGTTAGTATTAAATTGCATGAAGTATGGAACCTCATTTAAATCATTTTCTCAAATGATAAGTATGAAGAGGTTGACTTTAGTCAACCTAGGTCATATATTATTCATAAGAGAAATTAAATCTTAAGAAGATTCAATGAGAGGAAATTATTTTCTCACAAACTAAAGAGAAACCCTAACTCCATTTTCAATAAGAGGAAATTATTTTCCTATTATTAAATAAGGAAACCCTAGCATAATCTTGTAATAAATATTAAGTAGTGATGCTAGATCATTGTGTGAGCCACTAAGGCTAATTAAGAGTACTTAAGTATTGTTTGGTGATTGTACCCTCGTATTCGTTTATAGACGCTAGTACCGGAGACTATCAGGAGGAGGAGGTATTCTACCAAGAGGAAGAAGAAGAATACTTTGATCACTTCACCAATCAAGGCAAGATAATACTCTTGCAAGCTATTACCCATGCAAGCTAATCCTTGCTAAACCCAAATGCTTAGCTCTACAAGAGCAAAGGCACCATCACCCTTTACTACTATGTATTACCTATCCCATGTTTTAATTACTTTTACTTTGGCTTATTTATTTCAAAGTACCTTTTGATTTATGATTCAATTGGTCTAGAGTAGAACAATACTTGATTTAGATTGGCACCCCTCAAAGCTAGATAGCACCCCTCATATAGTGGCTATCGCTAATCAATTAAAACCAGGACTACTCTAGATGGGAACATGTGACTTTGAAATGAAGTTGAAAACCTTGGAATGATGGTTCATTCCATTGAATGACTTTGAAGGTGAATATGACCAAGAGAAGATGGTGATTTTTGATATAAAACTGATGGTTGGGTTCGGATGCGATACCATTCCAATTTTGAAAGTACCCCCACAATACCCAATATGGGTAAGGGCTTAACTAGAAATTTATGTGCTTTAGTATGGGTTCCCTCTAAACAAGCGTCATCGGGGTTATGCCAAGGGCTGCCTCCAAAGACATCTGAGATGATGTGACGTGATTGAGGTGAATTGTCCGGCCCAAGCCCTGTGCAGTTCCCGGGTTAACAGTTGGTTCTCACCGGGAGGCCAAGCTCATGGGGAGAGGTGCCTATACTAGAGTATGTAAGTGAAAGGTTATGGTTGGTAGTCCGCATACGGAGTATGATAAATCAGGGCCAGTTAACCCTGACGGATTATTGCAAATATTGTGGCACAAGTGTACGACCTCTGCAGAGTGTAGAACTATTCGAATAGCCGTGTCCACGGTTACGGACGATTGGAAAGGCCATACTGTTCCGTCATCAGACCATTTTCAAAAATGTGACATGTGACTGGTGACTTGAAGTTGACCGGTGAATGGTGACTTTGAGTTGGACCACAACAGAGTTGTGGGAATGACACTAAGGTTCCCACTTGAGTTAGTCTAGTGATTCAAGCATCTTTACTAAATGTTTATGAAATAAACTTGGCTTTATGCAAATAAACCTAGAGCTTAGTATCCCTTTACCACAATTAATAATGCTTACACTAGTATTAGTTTGCGAGTACTTTAAAAGTACTCATGGCTTTGTCCCTGGCTATTCAAATGGCCAGACTATGAAGGTGAACAGCTGTACGAGGAAGATGGACAGCAGAACGTCTACGACAACTAGGACCGCTCCGACGTCAACAGTTGCCTGTGGAACAGATGGACCACGACCGTTATTTCGCTTCCGCTATGTGTTTTGTAATAGGATCTCTAGATCCACTATGTTGTATTAAGACTGGATCAGGTGATCCTTTGTTGTAAGACGATTACGTGTTGTAATAAATGATGTGTTGTGATATCAAGCTATTATGTCTCGCAAAAACAATATTCCTGGGATTGCGATGAATGGCATAATAGGCATCTGGACTTAAAAATCCAGGTGTTTACATTACTTTTCACGCAAAAATATGATACACCATCACCCATTTCTTGTACCCATTACTTTCAACGCAAAAAACATAAAACGATATAACCATCACCAATTTTGTTGTAGCCATTACTTTTCACGCAAAAAATGATAAACTATATCACGAAGTTCCATTTCCGTCAACATAGTCCGCATTACTTTTTTTGTTGAGATATATACCCCCACAACGGTCGTCTCCTCCTTAATTTATTGTGTATAAACCCCCACAACGGTCATCTCCTCCTTATTTTATTGTGTAAACCCCTACAACGGTCATCTCTCCCTTATAAACACCCACACGGCCATCCCTTGTGTCAATAGGTTCTGCCTCTCTCTTCTTCGTTCACATACACTTTATCCATTGCCATGGCTTCCACGTCTCGGACGCGGACCGGAAGGGGAAGGGGAAGGGGAAGGGGAAGTGGATCATCATCATTGCCACCACCACCGTCAACACTGCCATTGATCATAGAGGAGTTCTTCATCGTCGTCTATGAAGACCCTTTGGTCAAGAAGGTACGTACGCGTTCCCACATATATGATGCATGTGATTAATTATGGGCATGTTCTAAAAAACCTTTAATTTCAAGGGTTCCCTAATTTCAAACGATCGGCGCTCGATCTCTTTGCAGGAACTCCCAAAAAAAATTGCGGACTATCTTGACGGCAAGGAGCCAGCTAAGGTGTATCTGCGAGCAGCTGACTGCGGTCCTCGTCTCTGGACCGTGGAGGTCCTATTTGACGGACAAGGCCGGATGTACCTCGACAAGGGCTGGGAGAAATTCGCCATCGCGCACGGTGTGGATTTCGGCTGGTTCGTACACTTCAAATATGAAGGCGATGATGTGCTCACAGTGAAGGTGTTCGACGGAACAATGTGCAGGAGGTACTACTACTCAGACGACGAAGATACTGACGATGAAAGCGACGACGACGTGAAGCCATGCATCCATCCCCTTTAGATAATTAAGGGGATTATGACCAAGAATATATATGTAGCTTCATATGCATCGATTTAGAGATCTAGCTATTTTCTATATATTATGCATGTAAAAAATAATATCGCATTTCCACTATTATTCGAGCACCACATCCTCCAAACGATGCCGATGCCGATATCGGCATGGTCAGAACGGCTATGCTCGCCGCCACTGCTAGGTCAACGTCGGGATGCACAATGTTTAGCATAAGAGTCACTTTAGATTAAGCTGCGAAAATAGTCACCTGCCATGGGCTGAGGCGGCCCCTACAGAGCGGCTCTATATTATATTCTCTAAATAAAATAGACGACCACAGCGGTCATTGGCTGCGGAGGCCCCACAGAGCGGCAATATATAATTTTCTATAAATAAATAGACGACCCACTGGTCATTGGCTGCGGCAGCCCCATAGAGCGGCCCCATTTGTCATTGGCAGCACCGCGTATACAATCAGGAAATAAAACGGCCCACGCGTCAGCGGTAGATGGATCCACCCGTCAGCACGAGACGGTCAGCGAGGAACTGACCTCACGGTAACGGTAAGGCCTCTGACCTGACGGCAACCCGCGTCTTCGAAACTAGAGGGAGGGGGAAACTAAGGAAAAACTAACGAGCTGGGGAAAACTGAGTACAACTAACGAAGCAGGGGCACGAAAATAGAAATCCCTTAATGGTTTGATATTTAAGTTGTGGTGTTATTCTTCTAGTGGTGTCATGTGAACGTCGACTACATGATACTTCACCTTTATGGGCCTAGGGGAATGCATCTTGTATTCGTTTGCCAATTGTGGGGTTGCCGGAGTGACAGCAACCTGAACCCCCGTTTGTATATCGATGCATGAGGGATAGCAGGATCTCAGAGTTTAAGGCTGTGGTTAGATTTATCTTAATTACTTTCTTGTATTTGCGGATGCTTGCAAGGGGTTTAATCACAAGTGTGTATTAGTCCTAGGAAGGGCGGTGCATTAGCATAGGTTCACCCACACAACACTTATCAAAACAATGAAGATTAATCAACTATATGAAGCGAAAGCACTAGACTAAATTCCCGTGTGTCCTCAAGAACGTTTGGTCATCATAAGTAAACAAACCGGCTTGTCCTTTGTGCTAAAAAGGATTGGGCCACTCGCTGCAATTATTACTCTCGCATTTTACTTACTTGTATTTTATTTATCTGCTATATCAAAACCTCCTGAAAACTTGTCTGTGAGCATTTACAGTGAATCCTTCATCGAAACTGCTTGTCAACACCTTCTGCTCCTCGTTGGGTTCGACACTCTTATTTATTGAAAGTACTATGATACACCCTCTATACTTGTGGGTCATCAGCTAGCGCCTTGGCTTGCCCGGTGACTGATACGTCTCCAACGTATCGATAATTTCTTATGTTCCATGCTACTTTATTGATGATACCTACATGTTTTATGCACATTATATGTCATATTTATGCATTTTCTGGAACTAACCTATTAACAAGATGCCGAAGAGCCAGTTGTTGCTGCTTTTGGTTTCAGAAATCCTAGTAAAGAAATATTCTCGGAATTGGACGAAACTTTCGCCCAGGGTCCTATTTTTGCACGAAGCTTCCAGAAGACCGAAGAGATAACGAAGTGGGGCCACGAGGTGGCCAGAGGCTAGGCCGGCGCGGCCCGTGCCCTGGCCGCGCCGACCTACCCCCTAGGCCCCTCGTGTGGCCCCTCGCGTTGACCCTCCGCCTACTTAAAGCCTCCGTCGCGAAACCCCCACCGAGAGCCACGATACGGAAAACCTTCGAGACGCCGCCGCCGCGAATCCCATCTCGGGATTCTGAGATCGCCTCCGGCACCCGCCGGAGAGGGGATTCATCTCCCGGAGGACTCTACACCGCCATGGTCGCCTCCGGAGTGATGAGTGAGTAGTTCACCCCTGGACCATGGGTCCATAGCAGTAGCTAGATGGTCGTCTTCTCCTTGTTGTGCTTCATTGTTGGATCTTGTGAGCTGCCTAACATGATCAAGATCATCTATATGTAATTCTATATGTTGTGTTTGTCGGGATCCGATGGATAGAGAGTACTATGATTATGGTGATTATCAATCTATTGTTTATGTGTTGTTTATGATCTTGCATGCTCTCCGTTACTAGTAGAGGCTCTGGCCAAGTTTTTACTTTTAACTCCAAGAGGGAGTATTTATGCTCGATAGTGGGTTCATGCCTCCATTGAATCTGGGACAGTGACAGAAAGTTCTAAGGTTGTGGATGTGCTGTTGCCACTAGGGATAAAACATTGATGCTATGTCTAAGGATGTAGTTGTTGATTACATTACGCACCATACTTAATGCAATTGTCTGTTGCTTTGATACGTCTCCAACGTATCGATAATTTCTTATGTTCCATGCTACTTTATTGATGATACCTACATGTTTTATGCACATTATATGTCATATTTATGCATTTTCTGGAACTAACCTATTAACAAGATGCCGAAGAGCCAGTTGCTGTTGCTGTTTTTGGTTTCAGAAATCCTAGTAAAGAAATATTCTCGGAATTGGACGAAACTTTCGCCCAGGGTCCTATTTTTGCACGAAGCTTCCAGAAGACCGAAGACCTAACGAAGTGGGGCCACGAGGCAGCCAGGGGGTGGCCGGCGCGGCCTAGGTCTTGGCCGCGCGGCCCTGCCCCCGGGCCCCTGTGGCCCCCCGCGTTGACCTTCCGCCTACTTAAAGCTCCCGTCGCGAAACCCCCAGTACCGAGAGCCACGATACGAAAACCTTACAGACGCGCCGCCGCGAATCCCATCTCGGGGATTCAGGATCGCCTCCGGCACCCTGCCGGAGAGGGGATTTATCTCCCGGAGGACTCTTCATCGCCATGATCGCCTCCGGAGTGATGAGTGAGTAGTTCACCCCTGGACCATGGGTCCATAGCAGTAGCTAGATGGTCGTCTTCTCCTTGTTGTGCTTCATTGTTGGATCTTGTGAGCTGCCTAACATGATCAAGATCATCTATATGTAATTCTATATGTTGTGTTTGTCGGGATCCGATGGATAGAGAGTACTATGATTATGGTGATTATCAATCTATTGTTTATGTGTTGTTTATGATCTTGCATGCTCTCCGTTATTAGTAGAGGCTCTGGCCAAGTTTTTGCTCTTAACTCCAAGAGGGGGTATTTATGCTCGATAGTGGGTTCATGCCTTCATTGACACCTGGGACGTGACAGTAGGTTCTAAGGTTGTGATGTGCTGTTGCCACTAGGGATAAAACATTGATGCTATGTCTAAGGATGTAGTTGTTGATTACATTACGCACCATACTTAATGCAATTGTCTGTTGCTTTGCAACTTAATACTGGAGGGGGTTCGGACGATAACCTGAAGGTGGACTTTTTAGGCATAGATGCAGTTGGATGGCGGTCTATGTTCTTTGTCGTAATGCCCGGATTAAATCTCACTATATTTACCATGTCATGTATATGCATTGTTATGCCTTTCTCTATTTGTCAATTGCCCGACTGTAATTTGTTCACCCAACATGCTTTTATCTTATGGGAGAGACACCTCTAGTGAACTGTGGACCCCGGTCCTATTCTTTACATAGCATACAATCTACTTGTTTTACTGTTTTCTTCGCAAACATCTTCCACTCGATACGTTTAATCCTTTGTTACAGCAAGCCGGTGAGATTGACAACCTCACTGTTTCGTTGGGACAAAGTACTTTGGTTGTGTTGTGCAGGTTCCTAGTTGGCGCCGGAATCCCTGGTGTTGCGCCGCATCACATTTCGCGACCATCAACCTTCAACGTGCTTCTTGGCTCCTACTGGTTCGATTAAACCTTGGTTTCTTTCTGAGGGAAAACTTGCTACTGTGCGCATCATACCTTCCTCTTGGGGTTCCCAACGAACGTGTGAGTTACACGCCATCAAGCTCTTTTTCTGGCGCCGTTGCCGGGGAGATCAAGACACGCTGCAAGGGGAGTCTCCACTTCTCAATCTCTTTACTTTGTTTTTGTCTTGCTTTATTTTATTTACTACTTTGTTTGCTGCACTAAATTAAAATACAAAAAAATTAGTTGCTAGTTTTACTTTATTTACTGTCTTGCTCTCTATATCGAAAACACAAAAAAATTAGTTACTTGTCTTTACTTTGTTTGCCTAGTTTACTTTTTGCTTATTTCATCATGCTTAATCCTAAGTTTACTTTGGAAGAGATACCGGTAGGACGAGGGAGTATCATTGGAAGAGATAATATAGAAGAATTTTTCACCCATGTTAGTATGGATGAAGATTTTGAAGATATACCATTATTAAAAACTGCTCCTACTTATGAAAGTGCTTCTGCCTGTTTGATACACATGTTAGAAACTAGATTTGTTAATCTCAATCCCATAATACAACATATGTTTCTTACACTTTCGGATATGGAGATGGGGGAAAAGAGAAATTTTGTTTTAAAAGTCCTTGTTAGAGAATTTGAGGATATAGTTAAAGAAGCTAGAAAAGTTTTTATTAAGCATAAGAGGCTTGGTTTCTTTCCTAATTTTAAACAAATACTTGAAAAGATGGATATGGATAGAATTAAGTATACTAATAATGTTAATGATGGTAGAGAAATTAAAGCGCCAATACCTAGTAAACTACTAGGGATGCATGAAGCTTTGGAAAATAACTATGCTTGGCTTGTTCCTGAAAATTTGTTTGATGAGAATAGTAAGCCTAGGAGCAATGAGAGAGGAGTTACTTATATAGACCAGATACAATGCATTGTTGAGAAAACTCCCAATACCCCTGGTAATAATGTTGATGCTTCTACTCTTGATGTTACTTGATTTGCACTTTCTGCGCCTAGCTGAAAGGCGTTAAAGAAAAGCGCTTATGGGAGACAACCCATGTTTTTACCTACAGCAATTTTTTGTTTTATTGAGTCTTGGAAGTTGTTTACTACGGTAGCAACCTCTCCTTATCATGTTTTTGTGCCAAGTAAAGTTTCTATGTCAAAGTTGATGTTATATTTGGGATCGCTGCACAGAAACAGCATTGCTGTCTGTCACGAATCTGGGCATAATTCTCTGTAGAAAATTCGAAAAAATCTGCCAATTTACGAGCGTGATCCTCAGATATGTACGCAACTTTCATTAGTTTTGCGTTTTTCCATTTGAGCAAGTCTGGTGCCATTTATAAATTCGTCTTTACGGACTGTTCTGTTTTTGACAGATTCTGCCTTTTATTTCGCATTGCCTCTTTTGCTATGTTGGATTTATTTCTTTGATCCATTAATGTCCAGTAGCATTATGCAATGTCCAGAAGTGAAAATAATGATTGTGTCACCTCTGAATGTGTGAATTATTAATGATGCACTAACCCTCTAATGAGTTTGCTTGAAGTTTGGTGTGAAGGAAGTTTTCAAGGGTCAAGAGAGGAGAATGATATACTAAGATCAAGAGGAGTGAAAGCTCTAAGCTTGGGGATGCCCCCGTGGTTCATCCCTGCATATTTTAAGAAGACTCAAGCGTCTAAGCTTGGGGATGCCCAAGGCATCCCCTTCTTCATCGACAACATCATCAGGTTCCTCCCCTGAAACTATATTTTTATTCAATCACATCTTGTGTTCTTTACTTGGAGCGTCGGTTTGTTTTTGTTTTTGTTTTTGTTTGAATAAAATGGATCCTAGCATTCACTTTGTGGGAGAGAGACACGCTCCGCTGTTGCATATGGACACATGTGTCCTTAGGCTTTACTCATAATGTTCAAGGCGAAGTTTCTTCTTCGTTAATTTGTTATATGGTTGGAATTGGAAAATGCTACATGTAGTAATTCTAAAAAATGTCTTGGATAATGTGATACTTGGCAATTGTTGTGCTCATGTTTAAGCTCTTGCATCATATGCTTTGCACCCATTAATGAAGAAATACATAGAGCTTGCTAAAATTTGATTTGCATATTTGGTTTCTCTAAGGTCTAGATAATATCTAGTATTGAGTTTTGAACAACAAGGAAGACAGTGTAGAGTCTTATAATGTTTACAATATGTCTTTTATGTGAGTCTTGCTGCACTTGTTCATCCTTGAGTTTGCTTCAAATAACCTTGCTAGCCTAAACCTTGTATCGAGAGGGAATACTTCTCATGCATCCAAAATCCTTGAGCCAACTACTATGCCATTTGTGTCCACCATACCTACCTACTACATGGTATTTACCCGCCATTCCAAAGTAAATTGCTTGAGTGCTACCTTTAAAATTCCATCATTCGCCTTTGCAATATATAGCTCATGGGACAAAATAGCCTTAAAAACTATCGTAGTATTGAATATGTACTTATGCACTTTATATTTTATTAAGTTGCTTGTTGTGCGATAACCATGTTTCTGGGGAACGCCATCAACTATTGTTGAATATCATGTGAGTTGCTATGCATGTCCGTCTTGTCTGAAGGTCTATCATTTTAGTGGTTGGAGCATGCAAAATTGTTAGAGAAGAACATTGGGCCGCTAACTAAAGCCATGAACCATGGTGGAAGTTTCAGTTTTGGACATATATCCTCAATCTCATATGAGAATAATAACTTTGCTACATGCTTGTGCATTTAAGAGGAGTCCATTATCTGTTGTCCATGTTGTCCCGGTATGGATGTCTAAGTTGAGAATAATCAAAAGCGAGAAATCCGAAATGCGAGCATTCTCCTTGGACCTTTGTACAGGCGGCATGGAGGTACCCCTTTGTGACACTTGGTTGAAACATGGCATGCAAAGATCCGGTAGTCCAAGTTAAGTAGGACAAGGTGCGGGCACTATTAGTATACTATGCGTGAGACTTGCAACTTGTAAGATATAATTTACATAACTCATATGCTTTATTACTACCGTTGACAAAATTGTTTCATGTTTTCAAAATAAAAGCTCTAGCACAAATACAGCAATCGATGCTTTCCTCTTTGAAGGACCATTCTTTTACTTTTATTGTTGAGTCAGTTTACCTATCTCCTTCCACCTTAAGAAGCAAACACTTGTGTGAACTGCATTGATTCCTACATACTTGCATATTGCACTTGTTATATTACTTTATGTTGACAATATCCATGAGATATACATGTTATAAGTTGAAAGCAACCGCTGAAACTTAATCTTCTTATGTGTTGTTTCAACACCTTTACTTTGATTTATTGCTTTATGAGTTAACTCTTATGCAAGACTTATTGATGCTTGTCTTGAAGTACTATTCATGAAAAGTCTTTGCTATATGATTCAGTTGTTTACTCATGTCATTACCTTTACTTTGATCGCTGCATTCATTACATATGTTTACAAATAGTATGATCAAGATTATGATGGCATGTCACTTCAGAAATTATCTTTGTTATCGTTTTACCTGCTCGGGACGAGCAGAACTAAGCTTGGGGATGCTGATACGTCTCCAACGTATCGATAATTTCTTATGTTCCATGCTACTTTATTGATGATACCTACATGTTTTATGCACATTATATGTCATATTTATGCATTTTCCGGAACTAACCTATTAACAAGATGCCGAAGAGCCAGTTCTGTTTGTTTTTGGTTTCAGAAATCCTAGTAAAGAAATATTCTCGGAATTGGACGAAACTTTCGCCCAGGGTCCTATTTTTGCACGAAGCTTCCAGAAGACCGAAGACCTAACGAAGTGGGGCCACGAGGCAGCCAGGGGTGGCCGGCGCGGCCTAGGTCTTGGCCGCGCGGCCCTGCCCCCTGGGCCCCTCGTGTGCCCCCCGCGTTGACCTTCCGCCTACTTAAAGCCCCGTCGCGAAACCCCCAGTACCGAGAGCCGATAAACCTTACAGAGACGCCGCCGCCGCGAATCCCATCTCGGGGATTCAGGAGATCCGCACCCTGCCGGAGAGGGGATTTATCTCCCGAGGACTCTTCATCGCCATGATCGCCTCCGGAGTGATGAGTGAGTAGTTCACCCCTGGACCATGGGTCCATAGCAGTAGCTAGATGGTCGTCTTCTCCTTGTTGTGCTTCATTGTTGGATCTTGTGAGCTGCCTAACATGATCAAGATCATCTATATGTAATTCTATATGTTGTGTTTGTCGGGATCCGATGGATAGAGAGTACTATGATTATGGTGATTATCAATCTATTGTTTATGTGTTGTTTATGATCTTGCATGCTCTCCGTTATTAGTAGAGGCTCTGGCCAAGTTTTTGCTCTTAACTCCAAGAGGGGGTATTTATGCTCGATAGTGGGTTCATGCCTTCATTGACACCTGGGATCGTGACAGAAGGTTCTAAGGTTGTGATGTGCTGTTGCCACTAGGGATAAAACATTGATGCTATGTCTAAGGATGTAGTTGTTGATTACATTACGCACCATACTTAATGCAATTGTCTGTTGCTTTGCAACTTAATACTGGAGGGGGTTCGGACGATAACCTGAAGGTGGACTTTTTAGGCATAGATGCAGTTGGATGGCGGTCTATGTTCTTTGTCGTAATGCCCGGATTAAATCTCACTATATTTACCATGTCATGTATATGCATTGTTATGCCTTTCTCTATTTGTCAATTGCCCGACTGTAATTTGTTCACCCAACATGCTTTTATCTTATGGGAGAGACACCTCTAGTGAACTGTGGACCCCGGTCCTATTCTTTACATAGCATACAATCTACTTGTTTTACTGTTTTCTTCGCAAACATCTTCCACTCGATACGTTTAATCCTTTGTTACAGCAAGCCGGTGAGATTGACAACCTCACTGTTTCGTTGGGACAAAGTACTTTGGTTGTGTTGTGCAGGTTCCTAGTTGGCGCCGGAATCCCTGGTGTTGCGCCGCATCACATTTCGCGACCATCAACCTTCAACGTGCTTCTTGGCTCCTACTGGTTCGATTAAACCTTGGTTTCTTTCTGAGGGAAAACTTGCTACTGTGCGCATCATACCTTCCTCTTGGGGTTCCCAACGAACGTGTGAGTTACACGCCATCACTTTGCAACTTAATACTGGAGGGGGTTCGGATGATAACCTGAAGGTGGACTTTTTAGGCATAGATGCAGTTGGATGGCGGTCTATGTACTTTGTCGTAATGCCCGGATTAAATCTCACTATATTTATTATATCATGTATATGCATTGTTATGCCTTTCTCTATTTGTCAATTGCCCGACTGTAATTTGTTCACCCAACATGCTTTTATCTTATGGGAGAGACACCTCTAGTGAACTGTGGACCCCGGTCCTATTCTTTACATAGCATACAATCTACTGCAATACTTGTGTTTACTGTTTTCTTTGCAAACATCTTCCACTCGATACGTTTAATCCTTTGTTACAGCAAGCCGGTGAGATTGACAACCTCACTGTTTCGTTGGGACAAAGTACTTGGGTTGTGTTGTGCAGGTTCCGCGTTGGCGCCGGAATCCCTGGTGTTGCGCCGCATCACATTTCGCGACCATCAACCTTCAACGTGCTTCTTGGCTCCTACTGGTTCGATTAAACCTTGGTTTCTTTCTGAGGGAAAACTTGCCACTGTGCGCATCATACCTTCCTCTTGGGGTTCCCAACGGACGTGTACATCTACGCGCATCAAGCACTTTTTCTGGCGCCGTTGCCGGGGAGATCAAGACACGCTGCAAGGGAGTCTCCACTTCTCAATCTCTTTACTTTGTTTTTGTCTTGCTTTATTTTATTTACTACTTTGTTTGCTGCACCTAAACAAAACACAAAAAAATTAGTTGCTAGTTTTACTTTATTTACTGTCTTGCTCTCTATATCAAAAACACAAAAATTAGTTACTTGCATTTACTTTATCTAGTTTGCTTTATTTATTGTCCTGCACTCTATATTTAAAATACAAATTTTTTTTTTAGTTACTTTTATTACCATGTCTAGCTCTGAACCTGTTACTTCTTCACCTGAGGACTTAGTTTTTACTTTCAAACAAGGGGATGAGGAGAGTTTTAAGGATGCTTGGTCTAGAATTTTTACTTCTTATCGTAAAACTGAACCTCAAATGACTCTAAGTTTGCTCCTTAGTAATTTTTATTTTGGTCTTATGGTTCGCTATAGATATGCTTTGGACACTTTAGTAGGAGGAGATTTCCTTCATTGTAATGGGGATCAAGCTTTTAATGCCATAAAGAAATTGGTTGCATCACATGATTCAGCTAATAACTTTGATTCAGCCCTTATTAGCATTTATAATAGATTGAACAATCTCGAGATAAGTACATCTCGCTTGAATGACAATTATCACTGTGTTCGTAATCGTCTTGAACAAGTCTTAGAGAATCCTAAACCTTCATTATGGGATCCTGCTGTTAAAATTGTTATCGGTGATCGAACTCTTCATGCCTACTGTGATATTATGTATGAATTTTGCCTTATGCCTGAAAACATTTATAAATCTTTGAAACTTTGGGGAGTCGATGAAGGGGGAGAAGAAATAACTCTCATTGATAACTCTATTATAATTCCTAAGGGAATAGCTGCAGGTGTGCATACAACCATTCATGGAAGAACAATATCCATTGATTATCTTGTTATTGAAACAGGAAAAATCATACTCGGAAGATCCTTGCTGAAACTATTGGGAGCAGTCATTGATGTGGGAGAAGGCACTCTGAAATTCACCTCTATACCAGGGGGAAATCATATATTTCCTAAACCAAAAGGAAAGAAAAACAATAAGAAAGGTAAGGATGAAGCCCAAGGTAAGGTTGACACACCGTCTCTCGATGTTACTTGATTTGCACTTTCTGCGCCTAGCTGAAAGGCGTTAAAGAAAAGCGCTTATGGGAGACAACCCATGTTTTTACCTACAGCAATTTTTTGTTTTATTGAGTCTTGGAAGTTGTTTACTAGTAGCAACCTCTCCTTATCATGTTTTTGTGCCAAGTAAAGTTTCTATGTCAAAGTTGATGTTATATTTGGGATTGCTGCGCAGAAACAGCATTGCTGTCTGTCACGAATCTGGGCACAATTCTCTGTAGAAAATTCGAAAAAATCTGCCAATTTACGAGCGTGATCCTCAGATATGTACGCAACTTTCATTATTTTTGAGTTTTTCCATTTGAGCAAGTTTGGTGCCAGCTCTAAATTCATCTTTACGGACTGTTCTGTTTTTGACAGATTCTGCCTTTTATTTCGCATTGCCTCTTTTGCTATGTTGGATTTATTTCTTTGATCCATTAATGTCCAGTAGCATTATGCAATGTCCAGAAGTGAAAATAATGATTGTGTCACCTCTGAATGTGTGAATTATTAATTGTGCACTAACCCTCTAATGAGTTTGCTTGAAGTTTGGTGTGAAGGAAGTTTTCAAGGGTCAAGAGAGGAGAATGATATACTATGATCAAGAGGAGTGAAAGCTCTAAGCTTGGGGATGCCCCGTGGTTCACCCCTGCATATTTTAAGAAGACTCAAGCGTCTAAGCTTGGGGATGCCCAAGGCATCCCCTTCTTCATCGACAACATCATCAGGTTCCTCCCCTGAAACTATATTTTTATTCAATCACATCTTGTGTTCTTTACTTGGAGCGTCGGTTTGTTTTTGTTTTTGTTTTTGTTTGAATAAAATGGATCCTAGCATTCACTTTGTGGGAGAGAGACACGCTCCGCTGTTGCATATGGACACATGTGTCCTTAGGCTTTACTCATAATGTTCAAGGCGAAGTTTCTTCTTCGTTAAATTGTTATATGGTTGGAATTGGAAAATGCTACATGTAGTAATTCTAAAATGTCTTGGATAATGTGATACTTGGCAATTGTTGTGCTCATGTTTAAGCTCTTGCATCATATGCTTTGCACCCATTAATGAAGAAATACATAGAGCTTGCTAAAATTTGATTTGCATATTTGGTTTCTCTAAGGTCTAGATAATATCTAGTATTGAGTTTTGAACAACAAGGAAGACGGTGTAGAGTCTTATAATGTTTACAATATATCTTTTATGTGAGTTTTGCTGCACTTGTTCATCCTTGAGTTTGCTTCAAATAACCTTGCTAGCCTAAACCTTGTATCGAGAGGGAATACTTCTCATGCATCCAAAATCCTTGAGCCAACTACTATGCCATTTGTGTCCACCATACCTACCTACTACATGGTATTTCTCCGCCATTCCAAAGTAAATTGCTTGAGTGCTACCTTTAAAATTCCATCATTCACCTTTGCAATATATAGCTCATGGGACAAAATAGCCTTAAAAACTATCGTAGTATTGAATATGTACTTATGCACTTTATATTTTATTAAGTTGCTTGTTGTGCGATAACCATGCTTCTGGGGAACGCCATCAACTATTGTTGAATATCATGTGAGTTGCTATGCATGTCCGTCTTGTCTGAAGGATCTATCATTTTAGTGGTTGGAGCATGCAAAATTGTTAGAGAAGAACATTGGGCCGCTAACTAAAGCCATGAATCATGGTGGAAGTTTCAGTTTGGACATATATCCTCAATCTCATATGAGAATAATAATTGTTGCTACATGCTTATGCATTTAAGAGGAGTCCATTATCTGTTGTCCATGTTGTCCCGGTATGGATGTCTAAGTTGAGAATAATCAAAAGCGAGAAATCCAAAATGCGAGCTTTCTCCTTAGACCTTTGTACAGGCGGCATGGAGGTACCCCTTTGTGACACTTGGTTGAAACATGGCATGCAAAGATCCGGTAGTCCAAGTTAAGTAGGACAAGGTGCGGGCACTATTAGTATACTATGCGTGAGACTTGCAACTTGTAAGATATAATTTACATAACTCATATGCTTTATTACTACCGTTGACAAAATTGTTTCATGTTTTCAAAATAAAAGCTCTAGCACAAATACAGCAATCGATGCTTTCCTCTGCGAAGGACCATTCTTTTACTTTTATTGTTGAGTCAGTTTACCTATCTCCTTCCACCTTAAGAAGCAAACACTTGTGTGAACTGTGCATTGATTCCTACATACTTGCATATTGCACTTGTTATATTACTTTATGTTGACAATATCCATGAGATATACATGTTATAAGTTGAAAGCAACCGCTGAAACTTAATCTTCCTATGTGTTGCTTCAACACCTTTACTTTGATTTATTGCTTTATGAGTTAACTCTTATGCAAGACTTATTGATGCTTGTCTTGAAGTACTATTCATGAAAAGTCTTTGCTATATGATTCAGTTGTTTACTCATGTCATTACCTTTACTTTGATCGCTGCATTCATTACATATGTTTACAAATAGTATGATCAAGATTATGATGGCATGTCACTTCGAAATTATCTTTGTTATCGTTTTACCTGCTCGGGACGAGCAGAACTAAGCTTGGGGATGCTGATACGTCTCCAACGTATCGATAATTTCTTATGTTCCATGCTACTTTATTGATGATACCTACATGTTTTATGCACATTATATGTCATATTTATGCATTTTCTCGAACTAACCTATTAACAAGAGCCGAAGCCGTTTTCTGCTGTTTTTGGTTTCAGAAATCCTAGTAAAGAAATATTCTCGGAATTGACGAAACAACGCCCAGGGTCCTATTTTTGCACGAAGACCGAAGAGATAACGAAGTGGGGCCACGAGGTGGCCAGAGGCTAGGCCGGCGCGGCCCGGCCCCGGCCGCGCCGACCTACCCTCGTGTGGCCCCTCGCGTTGACCCTCCGCCTACTTAAAGCCTCCGTCGCGAAACCCCCAGTACCGAGAGCCACGATACGGAAAACCTTACCGAGACGCCGCCGCCGCGAATCCCATCTCGGGGATTCTGGAGATCGCCTCCGGCACCCTGCCGGAGAGGGGATTCATCTCCCGGAGGACTCTACACCGCCATGTCGCCTCCGGAGTGATGAGTGAGTAGTTCACCCCTGGACCATGGGTCCATAGTAGCTAGATGGTCGTCTTCTCCTTGTTGTGCTTCATTGTTGGATCTTGTGAGCTGCCTAACATGATCAAGATCATCTATATGTAATTCTATATGTTGTGTTTGTCGGGATCCGATGGATAGAGAGTACTATGATTATGGTGATTATCAATCTATTGTTTATGTGTTGTTTATGATCTTGCATGCTCTCCGTTACTAGTAGAGGCTCTGGCCAAGTTTTTACTTTTAACTCCAAGAGGGAGTATTTATGCTCGATAGTGGGTTCATGCCTCCATTGAATCTGGGACAGTGACAGAAAGTTCTAAGGTTGTGGATGTGCTGTTGCCACTAGGGATAAAACATTGATGCTATGTCTAAGGATGTAGTTGTTGATTACATTACGCACCATACTTAATGCAATTGTCTGTTGCTTTGCAACTTAATACTGGAGGGGTTCGGATGATAACCTGAAGGTGGACTTTTTAGGCATAGATGCAGTTGGATGGCGGTCTATGTACTTTGTCGTAATGCCCGGATTAAATCTCACTATATTTATCATACCATGTATATGCATTGTTATGCCTTTCTCTATTTGTCAATTGCCCGACTGTAATTTGTTCACCCAACATGCTTTTATCTTATGGGAGAGACACCTCTAGTGAACTGTGGACCCCGGTCCTATTCTTTACATAGCATACAATCTACTGCAATACTTGTTTTACTGTTTTCTTTGCAAACATCTTCCACTCAATACGTTTAATCCTTTGTTACAGCAAGCCGGTGAGATTGACAACCTCACTGTTTCGTTGGGACAAAGTACTTGGTTGTGTTGTGCCCGTTGGCGCCGGAATCCCTGGTGTTGCGCCGCATCACATTTCGCGACCATCAACCTTCAACGTGCTTCTTGGCTCCTACTGGTTCGATTAAACCTTGGTTTCTTTCTGAGGGAAAACTTGCCACTGTGCGCATCATACCTTCCTCTTGGGGTTCCCAACGGACGTGTACATCTACGCGCATCAGTGACATAGTTATCCCCAATGGGCCTGCCGAAAACAGTACCCGGGGTTTATTGAAGGCCCATGACTCGAAGGATAAGAAGATTCGGAAGCCCAATTAGTGTTAAGGAAAGATAGATTGTATTAGGAAATATAGAGACTTGTAATCTTACGGGACGGGTATGAAACCCTCTCGAACTCTGTAACTTATGTATTACGAAAACCCTCGGCTCCACCTCCTATATAAGGGGGAGTCGAGGGACAAAGAAAGGATCGAATCTATTGTCAACAGAACCCTAGTTTTACAATCAGCGAGTACTTTTCGGCTGAAACCTTCGAGATCTACTTGCCCTCTACTTCTAGCAAAACCCTAGTCTACAATCTGTAGGCATTGACAAATTAATCCTTTGTCAATTGGCGCCGTCTGTGGGAACTAGAGGTTGCAAGGAGCTGATCTCGATGGCACGTCCAGAATCGTCGACTTCGTCGGTAGCAAGCAATGCGATGGATCGAGGTAAACAGGGAAAAACTGATCTAGTCGATTTTATTCCTCACCCGCCCTCCCGTTTGGATGCATGCGTATCTGGAGGAGCCCATCGTCATGACGTTCGGAGATTTCCGATTCGGCGTCAACAAGGAAGGATCCTATCGTCTCGAAGTTCCGATCTCGTCGGAATTTTCAGCGATCGATTCTGACTTTTCATCGAGCGATGAAGAGTTTTCATCGCCACGCTTCGTCGACACCAAGGCAAGCGGAAAGCTCGCCAAGATCTTCAGACACATCCTTCGAGTCGTCTGCGGACTCTGTTATAAGAAGCGACTCCGACAGCGTCGACAGCTTCAACTTCATCGACAAATCTGCTGCCATCGGAAAGGTCTTCACCAATCTCTATGATGGTGTCACCAATCCCGATAAAAACCAATACTCAAAATATCATCAAGTCTATGCAATCGAGGAGGCAAGCCGAGCAGAACCAGAGACGTCAGAGGCTTTCGATGATTTGGGAAACCCATACGTCGATCCCGCTGATCTCAGAAGAGGCCTAGGCACTAAATATGTCGGGTCTTCACCTCGCGAAAGAGTTCAACTCCCGCAAGCAGCGTGGGATAGGGCCGCAAGAGCCATGGATGGATCAGAACCAATGACCACAACCGCTACTGCAGAAGAATTACAAGCCTATCAATATAGACTTGCTCGTGTGAGTAGGGAGCTGGAAAAACAGACAGCGTCCCTGAATAGAAGAAAGGAGGCAGCCTCCACGTCCAGCAGGCGAGCGAACTCAGTCGACAATCAGGAACTTCGGGAGATAGTCATAGAGAAGCTCGGAGGAGAGCAAGATCTCGGCTACAAAATATACCTGAAGCAGAGAGAGGAAATATAATTCAAAATCTCGACATGTCCTTCATGACGATTGATACAAGGGGAAATATTATCCCGAAAACACCAGAAGCTGGATACATGGCAACGCAAGCTTATATCCTCGCGTCCAGACCACCCCCTGGGGACCCGAGAGAAGCATTGTTCAATATGGCAATGGCTGGAGTTGGAGTAATGGGAACAGCGTTCGCAGCTACACCTCCCGAAGGAACTCCAAGGCAAAATAGTCCACGACCCACGACAGCAGTGGAAGATCCACCAAGGACAAGTGGAGCAAGAGATACGGCGGCACAAGCAAGGGTGGATAGAGCGCGACAAGAAAGAAGAGAACATCGGCAGTCACCAGAAGTTGCCGATGAAGATATGTGCGGGTTACCGTGCTTTACGAGACGAGTTCGAAAAACTCGAGTCCCAAAAGGGTTTAAGTTACCCGAAAATTTCAAGAAATTCGACGGCCTACAGGATCCCGAGGATTGGCTCATCGATTACCTCGAGATGGTGAAGTTGATAGGCGGAACCAGAGCAACAGCCATGCAGAGCATCCAAGTACACTTGAGTGGAGCCGCGCGATCTTGGATAAAGAAACTTCCCCCAGGTTCCATCGACAGCTGGGATAGTTTTGAAGACATCTTCGTGAGGAATTTCCGATCCACCTGCAAGAAACCCGCGTCATTGGAAGAGCTGAGGGCGTGTAGACAGAAACACGACGAATCAATGAGAAAATATATACAGAGGTGGAACATTATTAAAAACTCGGCAGAGGATATATCTGACGAGAGAGCAATAGACGCGTTCGTGGCAGGAATTCGACGGGGAGATTTCGTCGAGGACTTAGGGAGAACCAACCCTAAGACAATATCAGCATTGATGGAGATAGCAAACAGATGGGCAGATGGAGAAGATGCTATACACAACAAGCGACATAGGTCGCCAGAGGAGGACCGCAGTCGAAATTTTCAAAATAGAAGGCGATTTTCTCGCCAGTTCTACAATAATGATGCTCCTGGCCACATATCGGCTGGTTTCCGAGGAAATTCTGGAGGAAATAGTCGAGATGATTACCAAAGAAGCAATGAACAACAAGGCGACAACAGAGGTGACTTCCGAGGTAACAGACAAAATAGTGGACCAAGCTTTCAAAGACCATATGTGTCTCCCGAGGAAATGATGAACGGGCCATGTCAGATGCACTTCTATCTCGACAATAATGGAAAGAGGCAGTCAGGACATCTCCAGAAAGATTGTCGCAATTTCCAAGCAATGTTGCGAGCCGCAGGGATCGCCAATGCCCAAGCGATGAATAGAAACCCCCAGGGGCCAAGGAGTGAGATCCACCTCCCACCTCCCGCAATTACGGACGAAAATCGACACCAGCTCAGAATAGCGGCAGCACCACACCCACCTCCATATGTTGACCCTAACTCCAATGGTGCGGTCTCGATGATTCAGAAAGCTAGACCATCTAACAGGGCGCAGAAAGTAATCTCGCGGCAAGTGTTCATGGCAGAGAAGATGCCTCCACCAACAGTCGAGTACTTAAATTGGTCGGGGCAGGACATTGGCTTCACAATTGCGGATCATCCGCAACAAGTTCCTCGACCAGGGCAATCGGCACTTATCCTACCCGCAGTAATTGCTGGTTTTGATGTGTCTAGAGTCTTTATAGATGGTGGCAGCAGCTTAAACCTTATGTATGCAGATACATTAAGGAAGATGAACATATCCCTGGAAAATTTAAAACCAACTGATACACGTTTCCACGGGATCACGCCAGAAAAGTCAAGTTATCCGCTGGGCAAGATCAATCTCGACGTTCAGTTTGGGACCCGAGAAAACTACAGGATAGAGAAACTGGAGTTTGAAGTTGTGGATTTCCCGTCGCAATACCACGCCTTGTTGGGACGACCAGCATATGCCAGGTTTATGGCGGTACCTCATTACACGTACTTATTGTGGAGGTTGCCTGGACCCAAGGGACCAATCACAGTCAAGGGAAGTTTTGCGTTAGCTGATAAGTGCGACAAAGATTTTCATCGACTGTCAGAAACTTTTGGGATGCAAGCAGAATATATGGCGCCAAGGTTCACTGATTATGATGTGTTGCCAGACACAGGGAGGCCACTCAGGGAACCAACTTTTAATACTGCTAAGGATTCAAAAGAGGTGCAGATCCACCCGACGGACCCGAAGAAAACGACGTCCATCGCAACAAATATGGACCTCGCATAGGAAAGCGCGCTCGTCGAGTTCCTCCGTGAGCACTGGAAAATCTTCGCATGGTGTCCAGCTGACATGCCAGGAGTACCCAGGGAACTTGCCGAGCACCACCTAAACTTGGATCCTATTGCGAGACCAATCAAACAACCTTTGCGGCGTTTTTCGGAACCAAACCGCAAAGCTATGCTATCAGAAATAGATCGACTCAAGGATGTTGGTTTTATCAAAGAGATATCTACAGAAGCCACGTGGGTAGCTAACCCAGTGATGGTGCCGAAGAAAAACACGAAAGTCCTTCGCATGTGTGTCGACTTTACGTGTCTCAATAAACATTGTCCCAAGGATCACTTTCCCCTCCCAAGGATCGATCAAATCATCGACTCCACGGCAGGATGTGAACGTCTTTCCTTCTTGGACGCGTACTCTGGTTATAACCAGATCAGATTAAAAGAAGATGATGAAGCCAAGACAGCGTTCATAACACCTTACGGCGTGTTCTGCTATAGAACAATGCCCTTTGGTCTAAAAAACGCGGGACCAACATATCAGCGGATGATGCAGAAGTGCATTGCAACGCGGATTGGGAAAAATGTACAAGTCTACATTGACGATGTCGTCATAACATCAAAAAAGGGGACAACGCTGATCGAGGATTTAAAAGAAACCTTCGACAACCTCGAAAAGTTCTACCTTAAGTTGAACCCGACAAAGTGCTCCTTTGGTGTTCCTGCGAGAACTCGGGTTCTTAGTATCAGCAAGAGGGATCGAAGCCAATCCAGAGAAAATACAAGCCATCGTAACAATGAGGAAGCCGACAAAGTTGAAAGAAATACAACAGCTGACGGGGCGAGTCGCAGCTTTAAGCAGATTCGTCGCCAGGCTAGAAAAAGCACTGCCGTTCTATACATTGATCAAACAAGGAGAGAAATTTCAGTGGAACGAGGAAGCAGATAGAGCTTTCGAAAATCTGAAGCGCACAATTTCGACGCCACCAATCTTGGTGGCGCCTAAAGAGAAGGAACCCCTCCTGTTATACATCGCAGCCACGCCCTAGGTCGTCAGCACGGCTCTGGTAGTCGAGAGAGAGGAAGAAGGAAAGCTCCATGGAGTACAGAGGCCAGTATATTTCATCGTTGAAGTATTGTCGCCTTCAACAGCGGTATCCGCAGTATCAAATCGGCGTATGGTGTGTTTACAACAGCAAGAAAACTGCGGCACTATTTTTCGGCACACCCGATAATAGTGGTCAATGAGGCTCCTCTGCCAAATATATTAAACAACCCAGAAGCTACAGGTCGTGTCTCCCTTTGGGGAATAGAGCTTTCCCTCGGGACATCACGTATGAAAAGAGAAAGGCAATAAAGTCGCAAATTTTACCGGATTTCATCGCAGAGGATGGAGCTACAAAATACAGGGCCTCCAGATTTATCGAGAACCTGGACTATGAACTTTGATGGGCCCAAAAGGTTAGAAGGCGCTGGAGCAGGCGTGATATTAATATCACCTGAAGGCGACAAATTGAAGTATGTCTTACGGATGACGTTCCCAAACGCGTCCAACAATGAAGCAGAATATGAAGCTCTCATACATGGGATGAAGATGGCAAAAGCTTGTGGTGCAACCCGACTAAAAATCTTTGGCGACTAACAATTGGTGGCACAGCAGGTTATGAATCAATGTGATGCAGTCAACGAGAGTATGATAGCATACAAGGAGATGTATAATGAGCTAGAAAAGTTGTTTGATGGATGCGAGGTAAATCACATCAGCAGGTTGAGCAATGACGAAGCCGATGTTCTTGCAAATATCGGGTCGCAATGTCTCGCGATTCCTCCAGGCGTGTTTTGGGAAGAAATAAGCGAGAGATCAACAAAGCCAATGAAACCAAAGAAGAAGGAGAAGGATGAAAAACCCTTGGGTGTTACAAAAGAATCACTAGGAGAAGAAGACGAGGAGCATGAGCTAGTCATGATGGTGCAAATTCCATGGATGCAGGCGTATATATCTTACATCCTAAGGAAAACAATACCCGACGACCCAGTTGAAGCAAGGCGAATAATTAGACGTTCTAAAGCTTTTACTGTGGTCAAAGGGGAGTTGTACAAGCGAAGTATTTCAGGCGTGCTCCAGAGGTGCGTCACACCCGAAGAAGGAAGGATAATCCTGAAGGATGTTCACAAAGGAATATGTGGGCATCACGCAAGCAGTCGAGCTATTGCGGCCAAGGTTTTCAGAGCAGGATTTTATTGTTAACAAAGAATTGAGGACGCGAAGGAAATAGTGCGAACTTGCGATGCGTGCCAGATTCGCCGCAAAACCTCACTCTCCCGCAGCCAGAATTGATGCCAATCCCGTTGTCTTGGCCCTTTGCTCAATGGGGTCTCGATATGGTGGGAAAATTACACAAAGCTTCGCCAGGAGGATATGAGTATATGCTCGTTGCCGTCGACAAATTTACCAAGTGGATAGAAGCAAAGCCGATAAATTCACCGGATGGCGCGTCGGCAATCAAGTTTGTGAAAAGCATTGTTTTTCGATTTGGAGTCCCTCATAGCATCGTCACAGACAATGGCAGTAATTTCACATCCAAGGAATTCAAAGCATACTGCGCAGAAGTGGGCATTAAATTGAGTTTTGCGTCTGTCGCACATCCCACAAACCAACGGTCAAGTCGAGAAAGCCAATGGCATCATCTGCAATGGTATCAAGAAGCGCCTGTTAGGACCATTGAAAAAGCTCGACATACTGGCCGAGGAGCTGCCAAGTGTATTGTGGAGCATCCAAACAACACCAAATACAAACACAGAGACGCCGTTCTTTCTGGTCCATGGAGGAAGCAGATTAAGCCATAGAAATAGAGCATGATTCCCCAAGAGTTACAGAATATGATGAAGAAACTTCGAGAAGAGCTTTGGAGGATGATGTCGACGCACTTGATGAGGCTCGAGACGAAGTATTGTCACGAGTCGCCAAGTACCAGCAGGACCTGAAAAACTACCACAGCCGACGATTGCGACCAAGATCTTTTCAAGTTGGAGATTTGGTTTTACGACTCAATCAAAAAAGTCATGAAAAACTCGAGTCGCCATGGCTCGGACCGTACATCGTCACAGAAGTAATTGAAGGAGGAGCATACAAAATCAAGGACAAGAAGACGGGGATCGCCGAGCCAAATCCTTGGAACGTGGCGCAGCTCAGGCGTTTTTACGCTTAGATGCCGAAATATAGTCTTCTTTGTAAACATACAATGTACTGAAACGCCCGCGAGTTTTCAGACGCACTCTTTTCCTTTTTCACCGAGTGGGGCCGGAAAGGTTTTTAATGAGGCGGGCTCGTGCCGCAATATAATAAAGATAGTGGAATTATATACCTTTTCGACAGGCTCCGGGGCTTGCACCTTAAGATACAATATATATATACACAATGTCGACAAATACAACTTGCAAAATATCTCGCCTTGGTATAAAGTACCTCGCCAAAATAAAAAGGTGTCGCCAAATAGTGATCAACATAAAGCTCGGGGGCTCGCGCCCGCAAAAATAGTACACAATATAATTTATCTTGCCTTGGGACAACCTCGCATTATAAAAAGAAAGCATCGCCATCAAAACGCCCGGGGGCTTGACATTGAAAAACAAAAATCTAGTGACTTTACAATATAGATTATGTCTACAACACACAGGATACAAGTCTTGGGGCAATAAATCTTCAAGGGTTGCCCAGTATATTATCTATCGTCAACCGTTCATTATTTATAGCGTGAGTGCTATGTTCAGCATAGCTGCCCTTCACGAAGAATTCGGCGTCCATCCGAAGAAGCTCATCCATCATATCTTCGGCAACAGGGGTCACAACATCGTCATATTTGCTGAAGTTCTTTTTCCTCTTCGCCATCTTGGCCAGGCACTTTGGAACAACTTGACCCACGTCTAACTTCGGGTAGCAGATTTTTATCATGATCATAGCAAACCTTGCGCCAACAGCTAATTGGGCCCGCACAAAGCCGTGGATTCGAGGAGCATCCCGAAATTTGTCCATCAAAGCAGGAAGAGTCTCTGGCATTTTATTACGTGGAAACATGGTGCCATAGACCAGAGACAAAGTCCTTGTACAAAAGTCAAGAAATTCGCGAACCTGAAGCGCGCGATCTTGAAACCTGACGATCTGGCGGGTCCGATCAGGTGTGCCCCAAAAATTGGAACCATGATCCCGCGCAAGTCTGAGAAGCGCATTGGATCGAGCTTCAACACGCTCATCTTCGGTAGCAGAGTCCAAGAAAGAACCTATTTTTGGAAAAATCAGCAGGAAAAGAGGAGACAAGCAACAAAGAAAAAGAAGCACGACAAAGTTAATGAAGCATACCTGCCATATCCAAGCTAGCATCCGTCAGCAGCTGAAGCATGAAATTCTCTCGAGAAGAAGCTGCAGCAGCCTCAGCAACCGCGGCCTCCTTTTCAGCTATAGCATCTTGAGCCTGTTGAAGCGCAACCTTTTCCCTCTCGAGGATTTTCGAGATTGTTCCATGAGCATAAGTGATTGCTTCTTCGTGGATTGGAGCTGTTGTCGAAGTTCTTCCAAATCTTGTGCCGAGCTTTTACTCGAGGAATCCTCAGTAAATTCGACAGCGACAGGCGTTTTCTTCAAACGGGATGAAGCAAGAAAAACTTCGGAAGGACCAGGAGTTGCAGTATAGTTGTCAAAAATCAACTGAAAACAAAAGTTTCGACATCAATAATTAAGCAAAGATAGATTTCCATTCATTCTCAAAGTATGTACATGGCTTTTACAAAAGAAGGATCCCTAGGAAACTATTGAAGCAATTACTACCAAGGATACTTAGGCGACAGCGCCAAAAGAGAGAAAAAACTAAAAGAAAAAGCAAGGTGGTCTACTTGACCTCCGGCTTCGAAGAACTGGGGGCAGGAGCTGGCTTGTATCCAAGGGTGGCAAGAATCTTCTTCGAAATAGGCTTCGCCGCTTTAATTAGCGACTGCCACTTCTTCGTCTCGATCCCCTCCGTGTTGCCCACCCTTGACCAGTCGACGTGTTGTTGGCTCTCAGCAATCAAGGCAATCGTCACTTCGACATCAACTTTTAACCCTTCTTGGCGAAGTTGGAGTCCAAGGTCTTCTTGGGAAGTGAAGCACTTGGCGAGATCAACAAAAATTGCGGGTTCCTCTCTCTTCTTGAAAAAATATGGGAAAAGCCGCACAGCCAATCCTAGCTTCAGCAAGGCCGTCACGAGCTTCAGTGTCGTGGATTTCAAGAAGAGAAAGGCGCCACGAGGAGCTGGTCACCCTCGGGGTTTTCCAACTCATACTCTTGATTTGTTTTCCCCGAATAAAATAAAGGATTTCTATTTCGCTCCCTCGCCTCCTTAGTTGTACTCGCCCCTGCATCCTTAGTTTTTCCTCGTTTTCCCCCTTGTCTATAACCCGCAGAAGAGCTCGGACGGAAGGAATCCCGTTTAGTTGACGTTGGTCGGTGCTGGCAAGTGGGGCCGCTGTTGGTGCCCCGCAGTGGACACGTCTCACTTATCCAGATCATCGTGGGACCCACAACTTGTCCACGTTAGCGCGCGGACCCACAGCTTACCCAGGTGACCGTTGCAAAATGGGAGCCCGAGCTAGCCCCGTGCCCGTGCCCGTGCCATTGCTTCCCCTTTCTTTCTCCGCGCCCCATTGTTCTTCTTCTCCGCCAGCGGCAGCCCTTCTCCGGCACGCGGGTGATGTCTAGTTTCTCTTCGACCTCCCGTTCTTCATGGCCGCAGTATGGACCCGTGCCTTTGACAAGATGCCCTGACTGCCCACGCCAGAGCCTCTGAAGCGGTCGATCTGTAAGACGGACGAGAACGGCAACCGTGGACGTGAGTTCGTTGCATGCGAGAGCTTGCCATATAGAGAGGGGATAAGGTTAGATCTCGCTCCAATTTCTCTGTTTTCGATTTTCTTGTTATTCCCTCGAATTTGGGATTTAGGGTTCACGTTGTTGTTTTCAGATCTTGAAGAAATGCAGGCATTTCGAGTGGATCGATGTGTACGTTCAGAGGCTTCAGTTGGGAATCAATTGGCGCTATTGGGGGCGCAATTTGGGAGGGGGACTTGCTGTAGAGAATGCGGCGGAGAGAGGAGCCGTTCCGATTAGGGACCTTCCGATTATGCCTAATGCTCCCAATGCAGAACTGGTGGAAGTGAAGGGAGAACTGAAGAAAATGAACAAGCAGTTAAGGCAGCTGATCGAGTTGAAGAAGCAAGCTAATATGATGGCTGGTTGTTTTTTTTGTTGTATAATTACGATCGGATTCTTATCATTGCTCACCAAGCGCTAGAAGTTGTTACAAGGGATACCTTGTTACAAATCCATTATTCAATTACATGTACTTGTAGTTGTTTTCAAAGTTAGTGTGTGCATTCACCGAAATTACCAACTATATTCCCTAAAAGAAAAGGAAAGCTAAAGATAGTTGATAATTGTTAGAGGGGTGACAAATAATGCAATCACCGAAATCCGCAAATATGTATGCCTCATGTTTATACCAAAATTATACCACTTTTAGGCCTTTCCAAAATACCAATACCATATCCCAAACTATATTCCCTAAAAGAAAAAGACTAAAGATAGTTGATAATTGTTAGAGGGGTGACAAATAATGCCGAAATCAGCAAAAATGTATGCCTCATGTTTATAACAAAATTATACCACTTTTAGGCCGTTTCAAAATACCAATACTATATCCCAAACTATATTCCCTAAAAGAGGAAAGCTAAAGATAGTTGATAATTGTTAGAGGGGTGACAAATAATGCAATCCCCGAAATCCGCAAATATGTATGCCTCATGTTTATACCAAAATTATACCACTTTTAGGCCTTTCCAAAATACCAATACCATATCCCCCCAAACTATATTCCCTAAAAGAAAGGAAAGCTAAAGATAGTTGATAATTGTTAGAGGGGTGACAAATAATGCAATCCCCGAAATCCGCAAATATGTATGCCTCATGTTTATACCAAAATTATACCACTTTTAGGCCTTTCCAAAATACCAATACCATATCCCAAACTATATTCCCTAAAAGAAAAGGACAGCTAAAGATAGTTGATAATTGTTAGAGGGGTGACAAATAATGCAATCGCCGAAATCAGCAAAAATGTATGCCTCATGTTTATAACAAAATTATACCACTTTTAGGCCGTTTCAAAATACCAATACTATATCCCAAACTATATTCCCTAAAAGTTTATTCTCCACCGACAGAGAGAGAGAGAGATGGGTGGCCACGAAGAGAGAGAGAGAGAGAGAGAGAGAGAGAGAGAGAGAGAGAGAGGTTGCTACGAAGAGACGGATAGGGGTATACTGCCTGTTAGATCAGTGGATCAACGGTTCGTGGAGTCGATCCGTGTGACAACGGCTCAACCAATCAGGATAAGTTTGGGCTTCTCAGAGCATTTGTGACAGTACTTGAGGGCAAAACTGAGTAGTACTAAGAATCCAAGGGCACATAAATAGTAAATAGACTAAGGGATTCAAACAAAAGAATTACAAAATGAAAAATGTGTGTTTTGTACAATATAATTCATATTGGGCTACATCAAATTATTTGCAATTCAAATATACATGAGTGTGACAATTATGGCATCATTTAGACAAACTATGTTTTGGGAAAGATGTTTTGCAAAGGGGTTTGGGTGGAAAACCATGCATCTTCATAGCTACACTAGTGATTCTGAGAAGTGGCAATTTGTGGTAAAACTTGATTTATATATGTTTGTTAAGGTTTTCTAGGTGGCAGGTTGCGTAGGAAGACTCCATGAGTAGTTGCCACTATGTTTTTATTTTTTGGATTTTTTTGCGCATGAAATGACTCGATTAGCTATGTTAATCTCATTTGTTGACTCTCTGTTGACCAGCACTTGAGGTAAAACTGAGTATATTGCACTTGCCGGTCTAAGTCCTCGAGGGGAAAACTGAGTACAGATAAAATTTCTGTATAAGGCCTGAGGTTATAACCGAGTACACCAAACGTCCCAGGGTTAGACTCGTGTAGGCACGCCAGCTGCAGGCATAGCGGACGCGTGTTGCGGTACACGCCACCTTCGTCTTTATAGAGCCCCTCTTTCTCTCCCTCGACGCACGTTCTCACTCAGCAACCGCCTCTCCTGTCCCATCATCTTCTCCACAACCGAAGAAAAACCCCCGAAGAAAACCGCCGGCGATGAGAAGAATGAGATGTCCGGCGCATCGGCCGCCGCCCCCGTCCGTGCCCCTGTTCGTCTTCTTCAACGAGCAGGCCGCGCATCGCCGCCGCCCCCGTCCGTGCCCTGTCGCTGCTTCCAACGTAGCAGCCGGCGCATCGGCCGCCGCCCCCGTCCAGGCCCCTGCGCTGCTTCCAACGAGCAGCCGGCGCATCGTCCGCCGCCCCGTCCAGGCCCCCTTCGATTGGGACCCGTACGAACCAGTGCAGTACGACGCGCCGGAGAACCCCTACGACACCACCATCGTCGACTACGCGCCGGAGGTAACCTTGTTCTTATCTCATTTCAATCAGTTTGTGTTAGATCTAGCGTTATTACGTTCGTCTGTTCCTAGTTCAATCCTTTTGTGTTAGATCTTGCGTTATTACTGTTCGTTTCTTCCTAGTTCAATCCTTTTGTGTTAGATCTTGCGTTATTACTGTTCGTCTGTTCCTAGTTCAATCCTTTTGTGTTAGATCTTGCGTTATTATTGTTCGTCTGTTCCTAGTTCATCCTTTTGTGTTAGATCTTGCGTTATTAGTGTTTGTGCCGATGATGATGAATATTTGGGCATCCCTAAATTGATTCAGGGTTTGGTCAGTAAACAATTGGTGTGTACAAATTTGTTGTGCATGATCTTTGGTTTACTTACTCAAATCCTGGATATAAGTGTGTCCAATGTAACTGAGGCTACCTCTTTTTTCGAGCCCATATTATCATGCATGATTTTTTGTTCACTCTCTGTTCAATCATCGTTGCAATTGACTCCGTGTTTTTGCACGATCTTTGGTGCTACGTGACAGGTGGAGAGCAGCGACGTCGACATGACGACGAGTCCTTCCACACCAAGACTCGTCACGTCCTCGGAGGCTTCAGTCCGGCCAATACGATGGCCCCTTTGCTCAGGCATTTACAAGTGCCCCTTCTGCAACAGGAGGCTCCGCGACACCGACTTCAACACCCTGCTGAACCATGCTGAATCCATTGGCAGATATGGCGCTAGAGTTGGAAAGGACCGTGAACGTGCATGCGTACATGGCCAAACACAAAGCACTTGGGATTCACCTGCGCAACCTCCAAGCGAGTCACACGCGCCACCTGGAGGCGTTGAACGTGCCTACTGCACTCTCTGTATGTGACTCTCTATCTGTAGAGCAGCTTAAATTCATGTAAAATGCAGCTTATGTTGGATCTATCTGTCCTGAATATATCTATGCTATGTTGGTTGTTGTATGCAGCTTATCCTATATTTTCTCTCTGGATTTGTGCCCTAGATTTCCTACCTGATTGGGTAAAAACGAAGGCATAAAGAAATGAATGGCGTTAAAAAACAGTAGGGAGAAGCTTCTCTAGATTTGCTATCAATTTGGGCTATCAAATATGAATGAGATCGAGCGATAGAGAGGAAAAAGGTACATTGAAAACTGCTAATCTGGGCGAAAGAGACAGAAACCACTCATGCCCCGTCCCGGACCCACACGGCTCCACACGCTACGGCCCCACACGCTACGGCCCCACAAACACGGCCTCGTCCTGTCCCACGCGGTCCCTTCCTACCAGCCCCACACGACGCGGTCCCACACGACGCGACCCCACAAAAGACACGACCCCACTCGTCAGCACGGAACGGTCAACTTAACGGATTCCTTCCGTCCGAGCTCCTTCTGCGGTTCAGACAAACGTTTGGGTAAAACTGAGGAAAACTAAGGACCTGGGGAAAACTGAGTACAACTAACGAAGCAGGGGCACGAAAAATAGAAATCCCTAAAATAAAAAGAGTTAATCAAGGGAAAAAGGGAACATAGACAACGCAAGAAAGCAGCAAGGGTGTAAACACTTACTAACAAAACGCCGACTCTGTGACTCCAGTCGACTAAGGATTTCTTCTTCGCGAGCAGAATGCTGAGCTACATTTTCGCTCAGAGCATTTTTTGCATCGTCGAGTCTCTTCTGAAGATCTTCGACGGTAGCAGCATCTGCTTCAGCTTTCATGCGAGCTGCTGCTTTGCTCTAACTCACAGCAAGAGCGTCAGACGTTTGTTGGCTTCCGCAAGTTTTTCTGCCAACATACAGACAGAAAGTATTGCATCACAAAATAGTGACAGGATAATACATTCGACAAGAAAAGACAGACAAGGAAAAAGGAGGTACCTTCAAGTTTGGCGGCAACTCGCGATAAATTGGGTACCGAAACGGATAAGCTCCTTCATGAAAGGCTAAAGAAATATCATAAAAAGGGGATCAATATAAGAAGTGAAAAAAGTTCGACATCACAAAGAAACAAAAAGAGGGAAGTCCAGAAAAATGAAGTCAATACAAGGCAAAGAAGATAACTTACTTCTTCCATTAAAGGAGTCGAGGAACAACCAGCTAATATGGTTGGTTCCTTGGTTGATTCCACCCTGGCTCTCTTCGGGGAAGGAGCCTGGGGGCTCACAGCTGGCGTTGGATGTTCCAGGTTTTGTTGAGGAGGCGAAGTTTCATCGCCATCAGGATGAGCTTCCGAAACAACCAAAGTACGGGACGTGCTCGTTCGAGCAGTCGCGTCAATGGGTGCATCTTCCTCTTCATCGCCACTACAACAAATACAGCGACAAGATAAGAAAGCAATTTGGAAAAGTATCGAGAAGGGACAAATATAGTGCATTAAAAACTTACGAGCTGATAAGAGCAGCTTCGTAAAGATCCAAAGCTCTCTTCCCAGCATCAGGCGCAGTCTCTTCGGCACGGGAAGCATCGGCTTTGGAGGTGCCAGAGTCAACAGTTTCATCCCTCTTCCTCTTGCCTTTTGGAGAAGCAGCGGGGAGAGACGAGCGTGTCGACGAGGTAGCCTCAGTTTCATTCTCTTTTTCAAGAGAAGCCGCGGATTTTTGGGAACCCGCGACTCCACTTTCAGGGCGAGAAGTACCCTGGTTGTCGTCGGTGACAACAGCCCGTTCTTCGACTTCCCCACCCTCGGGAAGGGGAGGAAGAGAAGATAGAACAAGGTGGCCCTGTGAAAAATAAGGAGTATCGACAAGCAGCTATGTTACAAAGCGCCATCAACAAAGTAGTCGACAGATGCAAAAAATTCGGGAAGACAATATAATAGTCAGGAAGAAAAATTACCTCGGGAAGGGGATTGGTGCTACAAAATGGCTTAACTTTGCAAGAAGATGGAATGGTGTCCTTCTTGTTAAGCTTGGAGATTCTTCGAATCAGCTTCTCCAAGTCCTTCGCAGGAAGATCTGTGGAGAGCCTCTCGACGTCTTCATCCAGCATACGTCCAAAGGGGATTTTTTCGAGCTTGCAGAGGCTGCACTCTAATCCTAAGGAAGTAGGCTGTGATTTGGATACCCGATAGCTCCTTGCCACGGGTACTCTGAAGCTCACGAATGCGAGTCATCAGCGCCTCTGTCGCCAATTTCTCTTCTTCGGTAGCTTCAGCGTCCCAGGAGCGGCGGCGAAGAATCTTGGTTTTTCCGTCGAAGGGGGCAATGTTGTACTCTACTGAATCGAGCTTTCTTCGTGCACATACAACCACTTCTGCGCCACCCTTGGACGGAATCGGAATTTGACGTCGAAGTAATCGACGGAGCAACACAGAGACAACGCCGCCGATATTATAGGCGACACCGTGGGAGCCATTACGGCGGAGGCAGAAGATACGCTTCCACAAAGCCCAATTAGGTTGGACTTCGAGGAAGCATTCGCACAATGTGTTAAAAATCGACACGTGCAAGATAGAATTGGGCGTCAACTGATGAAGCTGAAGCCCATAAACAAAGAGAAGACCTCGAAGAAACTCGTGGATAGGAGGGGAAAGACCGCGGATGAGATGATCAACGAAACTGACCCGGTACTCCATTGGAGGAGATGGGTAGCTCTCCTCGTGGGGGAAGCGCAGCGCGTCCTTCTTCTTGGCGAACCCCAGCTTCTTCAGCAAGTTCATATCTTGGCTGGAGATCTTGGATCTCTCCCACTCCAAATCTTCAGTGGCCATTGGGGAATCTGGAGTGCTATGCCTAGTGAGCCGCGTGCGACGTGGCTTCAACCAGAATGGCGAAGAGCAGCACGAGTGTGGATGAGCGCACAAAGCAATGAAGCGCAATGGAGGAATTTTTTTTGCAGAGGAACAGAGGTGGGCGCGAGTGGAAGTGTTGATTGAGGAAGACGATGACCTTATATGCAGGTGCGGTGAAACGACGCACCGTTGGATGAAGAAATTGTGGAGTAGATGGTGTACACGTGGACAAGGGGTAAAAGGTAAATTCATTAAGACGAGAAAGTACAGGACCTGCAGTGCGCCAGTAAAAGCGGAAGACGTGTGTCCCCCACTTGCACGACGTGTCCACCGGATAGGGAATCTGGACCCACGAGGCAGAGAGAGAAGCAGTTTGCATATTCCCACAAGTAATCGTGGCTATCATCAGCAATGATGTCACCTTGGCAAGAGAAAAACTCGACTGAGAAGCCTGGTGAGAATGTCGACAATATAGGATTATTTCGAGAGCCTTTGGTCAAATACAAGTTTTTGCCCAAATGCTCGGGGGCTACTTTGGAGAAAGAAAGAAAACTTCGAGTATGACAAAATAGAAATGGTGAGAGCCTATGACCAAATGCAAGCATTTGATCATAGCCTCGGGGGCTACTCCCATCGGGAGCGCTGGTCGCGCACCCGATAGATATGAAAAGCTCGAGAAGGATTAACAATATAGCGGCAGACGATATTAATTTGTGGAGCCTACAACCAAGCACAAGTCCTTGGCTGTAGCCTCGGGGGCTACTCCCATCGGGAACGCTGTTCGCGTGCCCGATGAAATTATGCAAAAATACAAAGAAAAGAAAAGAAGTGAGCATATTTCGAGTTATACAGATAACTCTACATATACTCCCATCGGGAGGGCAAAATAAGTCATCAAATATGACTCAATAAAATGTGCTATTCCAACAGCCGAAAAGCACTCGACAATATATTCTCAGAGCGCTAAAAGTCGCGAATAATCTCTGAATGCCGCAAACTTTGCGAAGGTAAGACCCAGATCCGTTCGAGCGGCGTGGCACCGTCTCGCGACGGTTTGCTACTTTTTCCGTATCAACGATGCGAAGAAAATCCAAACGGACGCGTTAGTACCCGATAAAATATGACGGGACTCGACGGAATGGTAAGACCTTAAGCGGCACCGTCGAAGTTTACACCAGTATCCCGAGATCATGTCCAGACGTGATCTTGAAGTAGGTTTTTGCGGATTGCCACTAGAGCAGTTAACTAGTACCTGATCCGTCAGATGAACTAGCCCCAACTACCATTATCCATGTACAATATAGTATTCGCATATCTAAAGGTTATGCAATAAATTCGGCAGGATTATTGAATGATTAAAGTTGGAGATTTTTCCTGATTCTTCGATTCAAGTAAAATCTCGGGGGCTGACATAGGCATCCCCAATGGGCCTCCAAAATAGGGGGTTTATTGAAGGCCCAGGACTCGAAGGATAAGAAGATTCGGAAGCCCAATTAGTGTTAAGGAAAGATAGATTGTATTAGGAAATATAGAGACTTGTAATCTTACGGGATGGGGATGAAACCCTCTCGGACTCTGTAACTTGTGTATTACAAAAATCCTCGGCTCCACCTCCTATATAAGGGGGAGTCGAGGGACAAAGAAAGGATCAAATCTATTGTCAACAGAACCCTAGTTTTTACAATCAGCGAGTACTTTTCGGCTGAAACCTTCGAGATCTACTTGCCCTCTACTTCTAGCAAAACCCTAGTCTACAATTTGTAGGCATTGACAAATTAATCCTTTGTCACCCGGTGAAGCAGCTACCCTGCTCGTACCTTGGCCTACCACTGTCGATTTCTAGGCTCCACAAGAGGGACTTGCAGGCTATCCTCGACAAGCTTGCTAGCAAACTTGCTCATTGGAAGGCACGGCTGATGTCAAAAGAGGGAAGGTTGGCATACGTCCAGTTCATCCTCACCTCGTCGGTGGTGTACCACCTGTTGGCGCTTGACCTTGATCCGTGGTTCCTCAAAGCTGTGGACAAGATGAGGCGATCCTTTCTTTGGGCTGGCAACGACGATTGCCCAGGAGGAAAGTGTACGGTGGCGTGGAATCTGGTCTGCCAGCCAAAAAGGCTTGGAGGACTAGGTTTGCACAATCTGAAACTGCTCAACACCGCCCTTCGTGCCAAATGGATGTGGCTCGCCAGAACGGACGCTCAGCGCCCTTGGGCTGGCCTCAACCCCATCCCCGGGCCGGACTTCGTCACCTTGTTCAACGCGTCTGTCATGATCTCGGTGGGATCGGGAGTGGCCATCCTTTTCTGGTCCAATCCGTGGATTGAGGGTTTAACGGCGCATGCTCTCTTGCTCCGGCTGTCATCGCGCTCGTCAGGCCGCGCTTTGTTTCCCAGAGGACGGTGCAGCAAGGACTGCTTGGCCAGGCATGGGTGCTGGACATCGCTGGGCCTCTGTCCGTGGATGCAACCGTCCAATTCTTCCGCTTGTGGGATGCCGTCGCTAGGGTGTCAACTTGTGCAGAGAATGATGCCTTCCGTTGGAAGTGGTCGACGGAAAGAGCATTCTCCTCTCGATCTGCGTACCGGCTCCTGTTCGAAGGAACGACTGCGCTTCCTGGAGCGCCAAACATTTGGCACTCGTTTGCGCCGATGAAGTTCCGCCTCCACGCCTGGCTCACCCTGAGACGGAGATGCTGGTTTGCGGACCGCCTGATTAGGCATGGCATGGCAGCCAATGCGATCTGTCGGCTTTGCTCTGCTGCGGACGAGACGTTGAACCATCTATCTCTCTCCTGCCCATTCGCGGTGCTTGGTTGGGCTGGAGTCACTCGCAGAGCGCATTCGTAGCTCCAACTCCCGGATGCTGAGCTTGAGGAATGGTGGCCTGCTGCTGTCAACTCCTTACCAACGGCGCAGAGGAAGGAAGCCAACTCGCTCATTATGCTCATCCTTCGCTCCATCTGGATCGAGCGGAACGAGCTCGTTTTCAACGATCGGTCTACCCCTGCCTCCAGAGTTATCGACGCTATCGTCGATGAATGGAACGCTTGGATGTAATGTAGGAGTGGGCAGCTGAGAGATAGTTAATTAGGCTCCTTCTCTTCCCTCCAGGCCCATCTGTTGTGCTTTCGCATGGCGGGGGCCGATTGTAATCTGAACCTTGGTGGCGACTCTCTTCCCTTAAGCTTAATACAAAACACGCAGATCTCCTGCGGGTACTCAAAAAAAGTGTTTATAACAGAGGATGTCACATAAATTGTTGTTCTGCTAATTTCTTTCGAGAGTTCCTTAGTCTTGGTCGAAGCAGAAATTTGTTGATTAGTCAAGGTGTGGCGAGGTGACATACTACGTTGCACGGCTTGGTATGGTAATAAGCAACTCCGACGCCGGAACCATCACAAATAACTGAAATGCAATTTCGTGATCTGGATCTTTTGTCGCCAGAAACTTGTTGGAAGGCAGGATGCACCCATTAGAAACTGCATTTGCTAACCCGATTCACAAGGGCGAGCAACCATTAAACAAAATCAAAGGCCCGACCATCCCTTTCCCCTATTTTTGCAGTTCATTCTCTATTTGGCCCGCCTCATGATTTCCCCCCTTTGTTCCTTTGTATTCGCACGGCTAAAATCGAGTGTCCAACGGGATGAACCATTTTACCGCATGTCAGTTTTTCTATTTATGTGGTCCCAAATGCAGCCCAAATTTAGGTTGGGTTTATGTCCACGCAAAAAAATGGACATGTGGCGTGTCCTCTTGCGTCCATCATTTGTCTTTATCTAGTCTTATTTTAAATGGCCTTCCATAAAGGTCTTTGTTCGTACTCATTGTTTCCATGTCCCCATCCCTATTGTCCCTAAGCCACCGTCAGCAAACCCAAGCCAGCCAGCCCACCTATTTGTCGGCGAGATGCCAAAGAACTGGTTCAAGAAGCACAACCACGAGGCGGGATCCACTTTGGCCAGCAGGCGCCACGGTGTTTCCCTTGCTGCTGCATTTTGTCTCTCCCCTTGGCGGCAGCGCGGAATCATGCCAACATTTCCATGGGGGTGGCACACTGGAATCGAGACTTGGGCGCGCCACTGCCATGGCGTGACGCCACCTTCCCACTAGGTGCCATCTAAGCCAACTGAGGGTTCCACTATCACCTATCCCTGCCTATGGCGCGCCACACCAGAGGGAGATCGGGTGTCTTTGTGCGTTTCTCCCACCGGACTTTCGTAGCAACCTTGTGTACGACATGAGGTCATCGATCTAGGACCGGTAGTTTTAGGCAAAGCAAGACCTCCGGCGACGGTCCTTCTTCGCTGTCGGGATGTGAGAACATTGAAGACGATGACAAGGAGGTCGGCTTTGAATCTTCCGACTTATGAGTACTGAATGACGTGGAGCTAGCTGCCCGCGTTGGTGGCTATGAAGCAGGAGGATGAGGGCGACCTTTAGCTGCCATTAGTGTTTCCAACCTTGACGAGCTTACGGCATCAACGAATCCACCGGTGTAAACTCCCCTGGGAGCCTTGGTCACCGTGGACTGCCCGTGTAGCCCCATCAACATGGCGCGGCAGATAAGGGGTTGCACATTTTTTACATTAGAATGGGATGGCCAATATCATCTCCGGTGGTAACAACACCACCATGGGGGATGCTTATAATTCCCTCGCCCCTGACATTCTCGCCACTGTGGTTTGTACGCCGCACCTGCCCACCGTTACGACCTTGATACTCTGGGATAATTAGGCTCACTAAATCGTGGGGAGGTGGCGGTGGGGAGGGGGGTCTCAACCTTGATGATTATGGTAATTTTGTGGCGCGCAATCTCTTGTGTGGAAGAAAAAGTTTTCAAAAATATGAATTACTTTAATTTTAGAGGGCGCTCATATAAGATCATACAAAATAAAACAGATTTAAACCATGCAAGATCACAACGAGTGAATCAGGATGCACTATGAATGTGAAGGTCCATGATAAAACTGGATCAAAACTTCTTGATGTTTTGAACATTGACCGAAACTGATTTGAAGCGCATTTACACATAATGAAACAATATGGCGCACTTTCAAATGTCACAAAACCATACATCATGGAACTAGTCTGCCGCCGGAAAGTCATTTTGGCTCTCGAGCACCAGTGCTCTCGGCATATTACAAAATTCAAAAATTTGTATTTATAGGTTTTAAAATTTTATGAAACAAAATTAAAAGTAGCTAATGATATATCCCACTACAGTGCAAAATTTCAATTTCAAATGTTCTGTATTATGAACTACACAAAAATAACAATGTGTGTCTTTTTTAGAGATTTGAAATCAATATGGTCAAATCAAAACTTGTATTATTTTTGTGTAGCCCAAACTACACAACGTTTTCAATCTACACTTGTATGGTCTCCGGAGGTGTCTCCGGCGAGGTCTCCGGTGAGTCTCCGACAAAGTTTGCACACAACTGAATCTTTTCTGTTTCATTTCTATTCGAACCATTCTTTTGCTTGAATGAAGCAAAAGCGAAACTATTTTTGCTACGGGGAAGCAAATCTTGGATTTTGACAGATATTGGACATGTGTCGCGATGTGAACTAGGAGGCTAGGAAAAAATATCCTCTAGAGGATTACTAGCACTGCCCTTACAAAAGGCAACATTTGGACTTGGGTGATAACACAACATATACTGATCATTAATGAAATAAGAATAGCAATTCGAGGCTGAGTTAAAGGTAAAGATCACGACGCGCCAGCTCGCCTCATCAGCCCCCGTGTCGTCGCCGGCGTAGCACATCATCCAGCAACGCCCCTGTGGCCTTGTACGGCGATCCTCCCACCTCCACCGCCCGCCGCGCGTGCTCCCCCATCTCCAATGCCCTCCGCCTCAGCCCCTCGTCCGACATCGCCGCACGGACCCTCTCTGCCACCTCCTCCTCCTCCCTGGAGATGGTGTCTCGTAGGTCCTCACATTCTATGTTAGCTCACAAAAGTTTGGCATGAAAATACATTTTGTGTGCACTATGTAAAAATGAAAAAAACAAATGTCTCGTTAAAGGCTATTTTGGAGGGCTGGAATTTTTTTTTTTACACTAGCCACCAAAATATTTTTCCGTTAAACTTTGTGTGCGGACATAGAATGTCTAGGTGTACCCCTTGATATTTTTTATAGCATTTTTAGACATTTTGAAATATGATTTTAAATAGTGGATGCATCTACACCTATGAGCCAAAGTAGATTTTCCTCTCCTCCGCCTCCTACTTTGTTTCTTTTTCTTTTTCTTTTTTTGAACGAGACTCTTTAGTTAAATATGTGCTTCTCGGTGTGGCCATCAAGCTCTCTCTCTCTCTCTCTCTCTCTCTTTCTCTTTCTCCCTCCCTCCCTCCCTATCTCATATCTACATTTTAATGCACAAGAAATATTTCTAGGGGGGAGGGGGGCATCGCCCCCTTTCCCCCAACTGAACTCCACCACCAAAAATATATAGAACAATAATATACATTTGGACAAAGGATGTCACAAGCTAAAACACATCAAATCACTAGTAGAAAAAGAGGCTTCCGTCCACCCCCATTAGTCCCGGAAATATTCGAACCGCGACTAAAGGGTGCTTTAGTCGCGGTTCGGGAGGCGACCCGAGCTAATGCTCCATCCGAGACGAAAGGGTACCCCTTAGTCGCGGTTGGTAACACCAACCGAGACTAAAGGGCTATGGAAGGATGCGGCGTAAAAACCTTTAGTCGCGGTTGGGGACACGAACCGCGACTAAAGGGTACCGATTGGTGTCCCCAACCGCGACTAAAGGTTTTTCCGAGTTTTTTTACTCCCCGCGCCCTGCACCCCCCCCCCGCCTTTTTGGTTTGTAAAATACAAAAGAAAATGATAGAAAATTAAAAAAATTTGTTTTCAGATTCTTGTATGTTATGCAACCTACTATTCAGAGAAATTAAGAAATTCGAATTTTCACTTTTTTGGCAAAAAAGTTTAAAAAATGGTAAAACCGCAATAACATTTGCATACGACGTCGAAAAAAACGTATAATATATCAAAAAATCCTGGGAAAAAGTTACATCCGAATTCACCGGGGTTTACCCGGTTAGCCAAATTTTAGATTCTCAAAATTCCAAATGGAAATACAAAAGCAGGAAGATTTTAGTTTTTGCTATAAATTACGGATTTTACATATTCTTTATTTTTAAAAAACCTAAAATTAATAATTGCATCCTGCATAAAGATTACTATCATTTTTACCCAATTTTTAGATTTTAAGATTTTTAGGTTTTAGGTTTGGCAAAAAAAAAAAATTAATTAATTAATAAAATTAAAAATAATACAAATTAAAAAGTTAATGTTTATTTATTTGTTCAAGATTATTATTACATCATTACTTTTGTTTATTAAAAGAATTATTTGAAATTCAAACAATAAAGAAATGTGACATCGACCAACATGTTAATAGGATTGATATGATACTACTATCACATACATGCGCGCGAAACTTGGATGCGGAACGGGATGGAACTCGGAAGTTAAGCGTGCTAGTGCTAGAGTAGTGGGAGGATGGGTGACCGAGCGGGAAGTTTGACCACGAGTATAATTTGACTAGAGATAAGTGTAGTTAGAGATAGAGACTAAACTATGCAAATAACAGAAATAGTAGAAATTCTAAAAAATAGAAAAAAAGAGGGAGAAAAATAATTAGAAACCCAAATGAATTAAAAAAATAACTCGAAATAGCCTTTAGTCCCGGTTCGTGTTACAAACCGGGACTAAAGGTCCTTCGCCCGCGCCAGCCGCCCACGTGGCGGGGCCTTTAGTCGCGGTTCGTAAGCAACCGCGACTAAAGGGGGGGCCTTTAGTCGCGGTTGCGCAACCGCGACTAATGGCTGTTGCGAACCGCGACCAAAGCCGTTTTTTCTACCAGTGAATCACAGGATAAATGGGGCGCCAAATTTCCAAACCCCGCCACCCACATGGTTGTACATCTTTCTCGGACGCCTTCCCGAGGAAAGATGTACAACCATGTGGGTTGTGCGGCTTGACAACTCAGCGCGCCTTTTATCATGTAGTTTGATGTGTTTTATCTTGATATCCATGTTTAAATGTATATTATTATCATCTAAACATCCGATGGTGTATCTTAGTTGGGGACAAGGGGGCAGTGGCCCCTCCTTTTATATCAAAGAATTTTTCACATGATCGTTTTACCAGAAATCCTATAGCTATGTACTACTAATTATGAACATATGTGTCCTCTTAGGGATCACATACATGACCCGAATACATGACTTATCGCCACGTGAGTCTGTAAGCTTGGTTTATAATGAAACATTATGTAGGTGTAGCATTCTTCAACTGCCACTTGGCAAAGTTTATGTGGGCAGGGATTAGGGAGATCCTGCCGTGCGCTTGGAATCCAACAGGGGTTGGGGACTTTATCGCTATTGTCCAGAGCTTGTCGGGGCGCCTCCGTAGATTAGCTTGATTTACCTTTACGGCTCAATGCTGGACGCTTTGGAATGTTCGCAATAAGCTAGCTATAGAGGGAAAGGTCATTGGCAGCCCGGCTGATGCTATGTTCAAAATGTCTATTCATATGCAGGGCTGGAGGGTTCTGGTCAGACAGACGGACCGGAGACTCTTGGACGTGGTGACGGACGAGGTTAGGCGGCTCCATGGGGCGACGAGGACATGAGCTTCGGGCGGTGCAGCGCTACTCGGCAGTGCCCTTCGTCGTCGGCGTGTGATAGCGCGTGTGTGAATCCTGTTATGTGTTGGTACACTATGATGTGCGGTGTCCCCGAACCTGTGTCGTTGCTTGTATGACTTGAGGTACCAGACGTGGTGGTGAGTGTGTTGTATCGTCAAATCTGTGATGTGGGGCTATATATACATGGCCGGGCCTTTGGCCTTCTGTTTAAAAAAGGTGTAGCATTTCTCATTTTTATCATAATAATATACTACTTCAGTTTGTCTATCTCACCTAGGATTTTGGTCAAGCTCCGCCACGGGATACCTCTATACCCATAGTGCCATTTAGTATGATTTTTTTTGGTGGATTTGAATCGATCATACATAAAAAAAGGTTAGTATGATTGAATCTTTGGCCGCATGCATGGAAAAAATCACCATGATTTTGGTAATTTTAAGCTGTAAAATCTCTTGTGCTGAGGAGCAGGATTTCAAAATTATGAATTACTTTATTAGTGCGCTAGTGGGTGTTCATACTAAAATTACTAGATGATTCCCCGCGCGGTGCTGCGGTATTAAGCAACAAAAGAGTTTGCTAAAGAGATGCATGTAACGTAAGATATATATAGTCATATTATCACCTCTTGCATCCGATGAATGCAAAGTGCAAACTGATAAAGGATAAATGGTGTTCCCCATACATACAAATGCACACCATACAAATCATAAGTGACCATACTGAATATGTTCTCTAATGGTAAGTACAACAGATCGGTCCATCGATTCATCAAGTAGTCTCATGAGTCAGTTGCCAATGCTGTCCAAGTGGGGAAATAAGGTTAGTCAATAGCGCAGGCTGGATGCACTTTATGAATAAGGAAACTGGAACATGATTAATCGTTAAATACTACTATAAATGGAGGCAGAAGCTACATAAATACCCAATCTGTACTCTGTAGTAACAGCCCAATGGTTAACAGGAAGAACATGGCTGAACTTCATCATATTTGAATGTGGACGATGAGAACATCTCTTGAATATAGTGAATAAGTGTGAAGGCAAATGGTGGAGTGTCAAAGTCAAATGCAACCAGTCGAAGAGTATACATAACTGACACACACGAAACTGTTGCAATCATTATCTAAATGACAAAAATAACTTTTGGAAAATCAATTAAATGATAAAATTGAGTTTCAAATTTCATACTGATTCGATTTCTGTTCAGCAAAAATGGAAAAAATGAGAGAGAGCATTACCGGATCATGTCAACTTGACATGAGGCATCTGCCTTCTTAATTTTTCCACACATAATGGATCAGTACTGACATGCTTTAGAATGATGCGAATGCTTCTCGGAGATAAGTGCTCCAAAAAAAGAATCTCATGTAATGATTTTGCTTAATATTAGATACACAGCTCGACTATATTTTACCAATTAGGAACCATCATACATTATGCATAATAGAGGAAAATGTCTAATGCTTGTATGCCAAAGCATGTATATATAACAGGAATTAGATGGTACCTTTCTATACATCAGAGTGTAGTGTGTGAATGGAAAAGATAGAGCATCAGTCACCAGATAACAGAATACACAGCTTGTAGTTGCAGGCAGTAGCGCTTGAACGGGAAACAACAATGGAATGGATGCTTTATTCATATAGTAATCAAGGAAGCCTCAAGAAAAAGGAAAACAGAGAGGGTGTCAGGTTGGTAGAGATCTCCAGATTTTGAAGAAACCATCAGACTACAGCAAAAGGGGTGTTATTATTGAAAATAGCCCGCACCTTGTCTTGCTCCTCATCCAACAGTCCATCAATCTGTAATATATCGTTCCTGAGACAAACGCAAATCTGTACCGCAAAATATATAATTAGCTAGAGCCGATCCAACAATAATCAAAGATTTCGAGAGTAAGCGCTGAGATACGGCATGTCAGCATAACTTGTTGGCGTCGATGATGTCTCCCTTCTGTCAGATCCCGCTGTGAGCAGCAGGTCTGTCACCTTGGAAATATACGCGAGTTGGTCCTCCACACTCCACAGCTTGCCGCCGCACCGCCATGGCGGGCTGTCTGACCCCAGCCAGCCACCGCCCCTTTCCTTGTGCATTGAATGCCTGCGAGGGCTGAATGAATTGGTAGAGGATTAGTGCTTTCCATGTACGGAGGTGGAATGTGTCTACAATTCCTCTCGCATGCTTGTGGAGTTTGTAGGTGATGAAACCCCGCACGTTGCAGTGGATCCTTTGATGTCGTCCTAAATGACAAAGAAAAACACTGAAAAGAAGCCTATATGAATGAATGGCATGGAGTTAAAGGAGTATTTTGGTGCAACAAACAAAATAAAATTCCATCGTTTGGATGAACCAATTTACGTTTTTACACAAATGATGAGATGTACCTTCAGGTCAAAGAGACCACATTGAAAGTTTCAACATTATCTCACCTCACGTGGTAAATGCCAGCACTAAACAGAATGTCACATATGTGCCCTGCCTCCTTTCCGGAATGAATGTTATATATCTTGCTACTTTTAGAAAATAAACTCAGGTAGAGTCAGAATTAGAAGATAAAAATGTCATCTTGCAATACAATAAATTGAACAAAGGCTAGATAGCATCACGATTGTGGTGGTATTGCTGTCACTATAAATAAACTGAAAAGGAGGTATTCAGCTAGCATAATTTGGAGGACCTTTTAGCCCAATCGAGATTTAGGTGCACCAGGAGACAGTCGGAGAAAAGTTCCTGACTGACGGTGGTGGCGATCCTGGTGAAAATACAACACGCTGCCAGGCTTGAAACTGTGAGCCATCGTAAATTAGAAGATCACCATTCACCAGTGAAGCAATACATATATGATTGATGCATAAAACTCCAAGGCATTGAGGATTATGTCAGTTCACCTAGGAATTTTATCACACAGCTAGAAAGCAAAAGGATTGCAAGAGGAGACGGATTAGAAGAACAACATGAACACAAATGAGAGACAGAAACTTTATTACGAATGCAGAGAACTAATCTTACTTTGGAGGTTTGGAGAGATCAAATATGCTGGTCCGACCACGCCCGCTCTCCTCCGGCAGCCTCCGCCGTTGCCGGCCGACACCGTGATGATCTCCTTCCCCGCTCCGTCCCCGACCTCATCCAGGTCAGGCCTGCCCCGAATCGACCCCGAGCACCACGGGTCGAGCTCATTCCAGTGGGCCCACGGGAGCACTTCCGCCTCCCTGCTGCAGTACCGCTCCGACACTACCGATTCTTCTTCGCCGGAGACCACCTCTTCCTCCCTGATGCAGTACACACGCCCAGATCCAAGGAGAGGCCGATCCCCCTCTTTTCTTTGTGATTTTGATAGATTAAGTTGTTGTGAGGGATTTATGGATTCTAGGAGAGCACCATCGTGTGCCTTTAAGACGGCGGCGGCAGAACAAATTCTCCAAGCAGTTTCTATTGTCTTCAAGGATGGATTTATTGCGTTGAATGCGGGGAGGACGAAGAGGAATCGAGCGGAGCTGTGGTGGGGGAGAGATCTACGGAGCGGGGTCGTGGACTCGTGGTGGTCGAACGGGTGATGGGCCGGTGCGTTCGGTCGGCCCATCTTCTCGACGCCCGTGGGTATGGCGATCAAGCTGTTATCGTTCCGCTCGTGCCGTGCCGGCTGGGCATAAAAATGGTGCCTACGGCTGAGAACAATGAGGACAATGTGAAGATTGTTAATGAGGTGACGTGGCTCGCTGTGAGACCAGCAAAATGGGGCCATCTATTAAGAAAGAGAAGATACGCAATGAAACAAATTTGTAGCACGCAAGATCACAATATAAGTTACGTGGTCCACTGGTGGAAAAATGGCCTTCGGTCGCGGTGCGCAACTGCCATTAGTCGCGGTTGCGCAACCGCGACCTATTATTCGCGACTAAAGGTCCCTTTAGTCGCGGTTCCTTACGAACCGCGACTAAAGGCCCGTCCACGTGGGCGGCAGGCGAGCGCCAGGGCGGAGGACCTTTAGTCGCGGTTCTAGCCAACCGCGACTAAAGGCCGCAGGTTTAGGGTTTTAGCCCCCCCCCCTAACCTGGTTCCCCTAACCTGGTTACTTTTTAAGTTGTATTGTTTTATTTCTTTTGTGTTTTATTTTAATTTTGAAGGAGTTTCACATATTCTACGGTATACATGCATGTGAATGTACAATTTCAAACAAATTTGACATTAGAACCAAAAAGAATTCAAGAGGAATATACAATATATATTCAATATCGGATGACCACATATAATTTTGAACAAGTTTCCATACATAATTTATAAGTGCATATAAAGTTCAACGTCCTCTACATAGTGTTCTCCTCTAGGATCGATGACTTGGTTCGCCAACCATCCAGCTAGTTCCTCTTGAAGTGGTCGAAGCGAGCTTCGGACTAAGCGTCTGAGGTTAACCTCTGAGGTTGTTCTCGACGGCTCCCGCTCAAGGGTGTATCTCCGGATCCTCTCCACAAACATAGTATCCACAGATTGGTCCCCGGTGGCTGAATATCCCGGCAGTCTTTGCCCTTTTAAATTGCAGCTCTTTTTTTAATTCACCGACCTTTTGATCTACGAACCGTCTCCAAACCCTACGAGGCAAAGAAAATTAAATGAACAAGAGAGTTATTAATAATTACTTTTGATATTAGGAAATGATGAACTAAATAGGCCGATCGATATAGAGCGCAAATGCATGAAAATAATTACTTTTGCATCATTTTTCTCATGTCGGCCCAAAGCGCCGAATCCATATTCAGAGAGTCGTGGACGAGAACTGTGGAGTTCTGAATTTGAATTACTAGCAGAATCCAGTGGAACCTGTGGACACGATACACGCACAATCATGCATAACTCATCGATTAGCCACATACCATGCATGGAGTAAACAAAAGAGAATGTGCTCAAGACAGAAACACTCACCCAAAATGGTAAGGAAATAGAATATCACTTTTGAGTTCCTGTTTTATAAGAAACCGCCACAGGTCTGCCTCCACGTCCCTGGGGTGGTGTTCTAACGTATATGAATTAACGATGTGTGGGTCAATGAACCCAACATCATGGATGAGCCTTATTCGCATTTCCCGCTTCTTCAATCTGCATAATAGCGTACACAACAAGATAGTTAGGACAATATATATATATATATATATATATATAGTGCAGGCAATGAACGAGATGGGGTAGAAATAAATCACTTACAGAACATAGCAACTGATGATAGATTTGTCGAGCTCGCGCAGATTGAACAGCTGGAACAATTCATTCCGTTGAATTGTTATAGAGTAATGTTTGAAGTGATGCTCAGGTCTAACATCCGCATAAATATAGTCTCTGGCGTTTTAAGTTTTATGTAACCCTTGTACCAATTTAGCAGACCTTTCATTTGTCGAGGTAGATCATTTTCCTGCAGCTGTGAGAGGCCCATTCGCCACATATGTAAATACTACGTCCTTCATTGGCGCCTCATCAAGGCCTAACAGTGCACGAAGAGTGATAGCTAAGTTGGCCGCTTGTTCTGTGGCACTCGCTACAGTCAATCCATGTGTTGCCGCAGCTGCTATGATTTGGGGTCATCCGGATCTTGCACTATGAGCGGGGCGATCGATTGTTTACTTTGTTCCCCGAGCTGGGCAACTTCTTTCCCCATTTCTAATTTTTCTTCTCCTGCTTCTCCGCCTCCTCCTGCTTCCTCCTGAACGTGAGTGCTTGCCTACGAAGTTCACGTTCATAGTCGTCAGGGTTGCGGCTTGGGACGGTGTGTTCAAAAATGTCTTAGCCCACTTCTTTTGCTCATCAGAAAATCTGGCTTGGGCTCGCCCTCTATTTTCTTCTTGCAGGTCGCCCTCCATTTCTCTAAATCAGCAGCCGCGCTGCCGCGACTTCCTCGGCACTACATTCCCAAGACCTCTTGGGGAGAGGCTTAAGTGATGGCTCCGGTATCTTTGTGGTTGTAGGTACGGGGTCCGGGTTAATAACCCAGGACTGTTCGCTTCTTCGCCGGAGGTGGATTGGGGCGGCGTCGATCACCCGCCGGACGGGACGGGGGCGGCGTCGCCTGCCGGAGGTGAATTGGGGGCGGCGTCGGCTTACCCGCCGGAGGTGTAGGTGAGCCACCACCACCACCACCGCCGCCGCCACCACCACCGGAGGGGGTGGACTTGTTTGCCTTGGCGCCTCGCCTGGAAACTTGATAAACTTCTTCTACCACAGAATGAACTGGCGCTTGACATCTCCAAGTCTTGTCGCCCCTTCAGGTGTAGCAATGTCAATGTCCAGGTCCTCAAACCCTTGGACTATCTCCTCCACCGTGACACGAGCATAGCCATCTTGAATGGGGTTGTTGTGGTGGAGTGCTCCAGGTGGTAAAGCACTGCCGTGGCTACCTTCATGGACATGTTCCCGATAGGATAATACAGATGACATGCTTTCATCTCCTTTATATCGTCCACGGGGTAGCGAGGAGGATCCGGTGCGTAATTTCGACCACGGATGCTCCGGTGCAGTAATTTCGATCGTCGGGCACCACGGTGAGGCCTCCGTGGAAGCCACGCTGCTTCTTCTCTGCTGGCTTCGAGATCCATTGGATGATCTTCATCCTGCGCCCGAGCTGCATCTCTTTCGGCTACTAGTACACTCACGGTTTTCTTCATCACATCCATTTCTACCAACTTCGCCACAACATCCGCATCCCGATCCATCTTTCTCTTACGCTTCAACCGTACGGGTCATCGTCTGGGGAACCCTACTTTCCACGGAATGTCCCCCATGCCTCGTACACGTCCTCCGTGTTCAAGATTCCCGAGGGCTTTTGTCAGGGCGTCGTTCTCTCTTTGAACTTGATCCTCCCCTCTTGAGCATCCCTCATTGCCTCAATAAGCTTTTGGGTGGGTTTAATTATTTTGCCCTGATAAACACACTCCCCTGTCTCCGGGTTCAGCGATCCCCCATGCCCGTACCACCAGCTTTTGGCCCTTGGGTCCCATCCCTCCGTACCTGGACGGATTCCTCGCGCCCTCAGCTCGTTCTCCATCTTCTCCCACCTAGGCTGCCAAAAGCGATACCCTCCTGGCCCCATAATATGATTGTACTCCTTCTTGGCCGCATTCTTCTTATTTTTTCGACATTTCAGGAACTGCTCCGATTTCTTTTGCTTCACAAATTCTGGCCAATCATGTTGCAGTTTCTCATATTGTCCTTCGACCGGAGTCTTGCCCTGCTTGACAAAGTCATGGCCTAGTTTTTGCTTGTATTTCCGGAATGCGTCGGCCATCTTAGAAAGAGCGAACTGTTTGACTAGCTTGCACCTCTCCTTGTTTTCCTGAATCTTGTTACCCGCCTCATCGTATCTGCGGTATTCCGGAGGTAGAACGAAATGTTCTATAAGCTTCTTGAAGCTTTTTTTGTTCTCTTATCGACAAAAGTGAAACCAAGACGTGCCTTCTTTGGCTCATTCCACTCCTGGACGGTGATCGAGACGTTGTCTCTAACAACGGCTCCGCATTGGGTGATAAACTTGGTGGCGTTCTGCTGGGCTCCAGCGGCCTTGCTTCGCCGACAACCTCGATGGTGCATGTTTCGTTTGGTTTCATCGTCTTGGTTGCGCCACGCTTTGACGACGACGTACTCGATTTTTTCGACGATCCGGCCGAGGCTAAAATAAGAAAGAGTCGCGCGCGTTAGTACACACATATTTATTCAAATCGGTTAGTTTGTATCACCGAGGCTCAATGTATATATATACCCCGGCGGAGGTGGTTGCTACTCAATTCAAGATCGTCGTTTAGACGCTTCTTCGGCATCATCTTCCGATGGCGCCCTTCATCTTCACCGTCAAGGTTCGATAAGAAGAGATATCATCTTCTTCTTGTCCGGTCGGCACATATTGAATATCGCCGTTTATGATGCCGAACATATGGTCTTCAACGTCCGGATCATAGTTGTCCATAATCGGGTCAGCTCTATCGTCCCATATGTCAGTCCTGAAAACATGTAGTAAAAACAAATTAATTGTGTATATGCCAGCATTATCACATCTCTTCTACATATAAAGAGAGGCGACGATGGAGGCGAGAGGGGGACGCATGACCGCGTGACCGAGAGACCGGTGGCGGTGGCGAAAGGGACGCGGTGACCGCGTGACCGAGAGACCGGTGGCGGTGGCGAATTGAAAGGGGGACGTAGTGACCGCGTGACCGAGAGACCGGTGTGGCAGACCAGAGACCGGTGGCGGTGGCGAAAGGGGGACGCAATGACCGCGTGACCGAGAGACCGGCGGCGGCGAAGGGGGACGCAGCGGGACCGCGTGACCGAGAGACCAGCGGTGGCGAATTGAAAGGGGGGACTTGACTGCGTGACCGAGAGACCGGTGTGGCGGTGACCGAGAGACCGGTGGCGGTGGCGAAAGGGGGACAGTGACCGCGTGACCGAAAGGGGGACGGTGTGGCGTTGACCGAGAGGGCGGTGGCGGTGCCGAGGACACATAACCCTCGCCGGGAAGTAAATTTTTGTTAACCTAACACATTTTTGTTAAGTAAATTTTTGTTATGTCAAAATTTCGAGGGAAGTACAAAATTATATGTTAAATTTCGAGGGGAGTACAAAATTATTTTTGTTATGTCAAAATTTCGAGGGGAGTACAAATTTTTTGTTAACTATATATTACATATTTGTTAAATTTTGTTAAGTCAAAATTTTAGTTTACAATTTTAATTAACAACAAGTTAATTCGTTTAAGTCCAAATTTTAATTTTTTTTACATAATATTTTTTAAGTCAAATTTTAGTTTACAATTTTAATTAACAAAAACAAAAAAAAACAAAAAAAAATGAGAGAGAGATCGAGGCAGGGGCGCCGTGTGTACGGCGCGCCCCCCCTCTCGATCTCTCCCGCGGCGGTGGGCGGCGGCGGATCGAGGCGGCCGGCGCGCGCGTGGTGGCCGTGTACTGCGGCGCGCGCGTGGTGTGCGGCGGCGTGTGTGCGGCGGCGCGGAGATTGATCGAGGCGGCGGCGGCGCGGCGGTCTCGCTTTGAGGCGGACAGAGTCGACGACGTACGGGGGCGGGTGGCGGCGGTCGATGTCGCGCGGCGTCGGCGAGGCGGGCAGAGGAGGCGCTTCGCGTCGCGAGGCAAGAGGCGCCGCGGCGGCGAGAGGCGGCGGACACGAGGAGGAAGAAGAGAACTGCGCGCCGTTCCGCCGATATTATAGTGAGAGGCCTTTAGTCGCGGTTGGTCACCAACCGCGACTAAAACTACGAAATGCTTTAGTCGGTTGGTGACCCCAACCGCGACTAAAGCGCCCCATTTTCGTTTCCCGCGGAAAACGACCTTTAGCCCGCTTGGCCAGGCCAACCGCGACTAAAACCTTTTTCGAAATTATTTCGTTTTCTAAATGTGAAAAATAAAACTAATTCATGTCTAAATGTGAAAAATACAAATAATATATCAAAAAATTCAGAAAAATAAAACTAATTCATTTCAAAATATTAAAAATACAAATAATATATCAAAAATTCAGAAAAAAAAAACTAATTCAATTCAAAATTTTAAAATACAAATAATATATCAAAAAATTCAGAAAAATAAAACTAATTCAATTCAAAATATTAAAAATACAAATAATATATCAAAAAATTCAGAAAAATAAAACTAATTCAGTTCAAAATTTTAAAAATACAAATAATATATCAAGAAATTCATAAAAATAAAACTAATTCAATTCAAAATGTCTTCCCGGCCGCCTCTGTCTTCTCGTTGGCCCCCTCTTCCCGCCTCTATCTTTCCGCCGACCCCTCTTCCCTCCTCGTCTTCCCGCCATTTCTTCCCTGTCTTCCCGCCTCTTTCTTCCCGCCAATTGTTTCCCGCCACTTTCTTCCGGCCTCTTTCTTCCCGCCAATTTCTTCCCGCCAATTTTTTCCCGCCAATTTCTTCCCGCCACTTTCTCCCCGCCTCTTTCTTCCCGCCTCCTGTCTTCCCGCTCCCATTTTTCCCGCCATTTGTCACTACATATAGGTAGCCCGGCTTGGCCAGCATTATCACATCTCTACAATCTCTCATCACTCATGGCTTCCACCGCACCCACTCTAACCTACCGCAGGTGGAGGAGCTTTGCGCCTCGAACTACCCTTGCCCTCCGGCTACCGCGTCCCTGCCGGCTGGAGCCTAAGCGCGGCGGCGTGCCGGTCCCTCCGTCCCTCGGGTACGCGCACAAGGCGGCCATCACGAACCACTACTACTCGACCTCACGCCGAAGCAGCGGATGAATCCCGCTGGCATCCCGATAACCAGCATACTTGGGACGCTTCTTCATCAATCGCGTGAGAGGGCGCTCGCGTATGAGGAGGACGGTCTGCTCCCGGAAACTTCCACGAGGCCGGCCGTCGGCTATGGTGGTACGGCCGGATCTGCAGAGCGTCATGGACTACATCACGACCGGCGATATCCCCCGCCTGCGCTACCCTCGTTCGAGCCACGAGCGCCGCCGACGACGACGACAAAGAGCGACGACGCGCGCAACTTAGAAGGCGACGACTACCAGTACAACGGCGGCGGCTATGAAGACTACGAGTATGCATATTATACGCCTAGGCAGGAGTATGACTAAATCACTCCAAATTTCATGTATGCAGGAGTATGACTTAGTCACTCCAAATTTCATGTATCATCGGTGCTATCTCGAGTCAATTGAATCATTCGAAAATGGACACCAAACACATCACGGGTAATATAATTCACATGATTCATTCAACAAAGTTTGGTACAATAATAAATTATTACACATCATTTCTTCCCTTGTGTCCCTGCTTGCTTACGATTGTGCCGTATCCATGGAGCATCCTCATCATTTAACTTAATGCTTGGGTCGGTGTTCACTTTGAAGGGCGGAATTTCAGCAAACATATTATAATCTTCTGACATGTCTGTCTTGTCCTCCACTCCCACGATGTTTCTTTTCCCTGAAAGAACAATGTGGCGCTTTGGATCATCGCATGATGTACTGATCGTTTTCTTATCTTTCCGTTTCCTCGGTTTGCTACTCATGTCCTTCACATAGAAAACATGAGCGACATCTTTCGCTAGGACGAATGGTTCGTCAAGGTAACCAAGATTGTTGAAATCCACCATTGTCATTCCGTATTGCTGGTCCACCTTTACCCCACCTCCTGTTAGCTTGAACCATTTGCACCGGAACAAAGGGACCCTAAAGGAGGGTCCATAGTCAAGTTCCCATATCTCCTCTATGTAACCATAATATGTGACCTTTTGCCCATTCTCGGTTGCTGCATCAAAGCGGACACCACTGTTTTGGTTGGTGCTCTTTTTATCTTGGGCGATCGTGTAAAATGTATTCCCATTTATCTCGTACCCTTGGAAAGTCGTTATAGTCGAAGATGGTGTCTTGGCCAACATGTACAGCTGATCTACAACCTTATTGTCACTCATTAAATGTTTTCTCAACCAACTGCCGAAAGTCTCCATGTGGGCCTTCCTAATCCAGGATTCAGGCTTCCCAGGGTTGTCCGAAAAATATTCTTGTGTTTCTCAAAGTACGGAGCCACCAAGCTGGAATTGGTCAGAACTGTGTGGTGTGCTTCAGTCAGAGAATGGCCGTCCATACATATCGTTGATTTCCTTCCGATCGTGCCTTTTCCACTTAGTCTCCCCTCGTGCCGCGATTGAGGAAGACCAATCGGCTTAAGGTCAGGAACAAAGTCAACACAAAACTCAATTACCTCCTCATTTCCATAGCCCTTGGCGATGCTTCCTTCTGGCCTAGCACGGTTACGAACATATTTCTTTAATACTCCCATGAACCTCTCGAAGGGGAACATATTGTGTAGAAATACAGGACCGAGAATGGAAATCTCATCGACTAGGTGAACCAGAGGTGCGTCATAATATTGAAGAAGGATGGCGGGAACACCAACTCGAAACGACAAGACATTGGACCACATGTTAACCGTGGTAGAACTTCTGGATTGATTACCTTCGAGAGATTGCATTGAGGAATGCACATAGCTTCACAATGGCTACTCGAACATTTTCCAGAGCCCTCAAAGCAATCGGAAGCAATTGCGTCATAATCAAGTGGCAGTGGAGACTTGTTTTGGAACTTTTTCTCCGCCATGTTTATTATTCCCTTTATATTGGACGAGAATCCTGACGGGACCTTCATACTGCTCAGGCATTTAAAAAAGATGACCTTCTCTTCTGGTCGAGCGTAGCCGGCACGACCTTAAACCGTTCCTGATGCGGTCATCGGGTCTTTCAAACTTTATTGTCCACTGTGCTTCCTTTGTATCATTTGACTTCCCATACACGCCCAAGAAGCTTAGGATGTTCACGCAAATATTCTTCGTAACGTGCATCACGTCGATTGCAGAGCGGACTTCTAGGACTTTCCAATATTCTAGCTCCCAGAATATAGATTTCTTCTTCCACATGGCTACGTGCCCGTCAGCTCCCTTCGGAACTGATTGTCCGCCAGGACCCTTTCCAAAGATGACTTTCAAATCCTTGACCATATCAAATACCTCGGCACCAGTGTGTTCCGCAGGCTTCGGCCGGTGATCTGCCTTGCCGTTGTAATGCTTGCCTTCCTTTCTTACTGGATGACCTTTGGAAGAAATCGACGATGCCCAAGGTACACGTTCTTCTTACAATTTGGCAAATTTCACCTCACATTAAGGCATGCATTGTATCCCTTATTTGACTGTCCCGAAAGGTTACTAAGAGCAGGCCAATCGTTGATGGTTACAAAAGCAACGCTCGTAGGTCAAATTCCTCTTCTTTGTGCTCATCCCACACGGACACCAGGTCTGCCCCAGCTGTAAAAGCTCATCAACTAATGGCCTTAGGTACACATCGATGTCGTTGCCGGGTTGCTTCGGACCTTGGATGAGCACTGGCATCATAATGAACTTCCGCTTCATGCACAACCAAGGAGGAAGGTTGTAGATGCATAGAGTCACGGGCCAGGTGCTATGGCTGGAGCTCTGCTCGCCAAAAGGATTCATGCCATCCGTACTTAGACCAAATCTTATGTTCCTTGCGTCAGCTGCAAAATCTTTGAACTCTCTGTCGATCTTTCTCCATTGCGTTCCATCTGCGGGGTGTCTCAACTCCCCGTCCGACTTACGGTCCTCTTTGTGCCATCGCAACAACTTGGCATGCTCTTTGTTCCTGAACAGACGTTTCAACCGTGGTATTATAGGAGCATACCACATCACCTTGGCGGGAACCTTCTTCCTGGGTTTCCCGCCCTCAACACCGTCACCGGGGTCATCGCCTCTGATCTTATAACGCAATGCAGGCATACCGGGCATTCATTCAAATTCTCGTATTCACCGCGGTAGAGGATGCGTCGTTGATGCATGCATGTATCTTGAGAACCTCTAAACCTAGAGGGCAGACAACCTTCTTTGCTTCGTACTGGCGGGCAACTCGTTATTCTTTGGAAACATATTCTTCAACATTTTCAGCAAGTCTTCAAATGCCGAGTCACACACCTGCCTGTGCCTTCCATTTCAGCAAATAGTGTAGCCCAGCTTTTTCAGACCATCATCGCATCCGGCGCCTTCCTGTGATCCTCTAACATGCGATCCAAATTCTCCCTCTCTTTTCAGTTTCGCACGTCTCCGTGCATCGGCAATGGTCCGACCAAGATCATCAACGGGATCATCACGTGCCTCTTCTTCACCTTCCCCTTCACCTTCCCCTTCACCTTCAGCATCCTCCATGAAAGTATCACCGAAATGAGCAAGATAGCTTTCATCGATGAAATCATCCCCTTCTTCATCTTCTTCCATTATAACCCCTCTTTCTCCATGCTTGGTCCAACAATTATAGCTTGGCATGAAACCGTGCGGGTGTGCAGCTGAACATCTCTTGAGGAAGCGTAACCCTTCTGATTCTTACATTTAACACATGGACAGATAACAAAACCCCCCTGCTTGTTCGCATTAGCCACTACGAGGAAATCTTTCAAACCCGTACTGAACTCGCCGGAGAGTCGGTTACCGTACATCCATTGTCGATTCATCTGCATTATTATAATATAAAATATATAATTAACCATCATGCATTTGTTAAACTAACTAGCTACAAACAATATAAATTAAACAATGAACTACACACACATGCACATTTTATCAACGACACATCAAAGGTTCAAGTTGCTAACCGCGATCGAGGAGGAAAAATAAATGAGAAAGCTCAAGTGTGGCTCCAACACTTCATATCATGTTTGTTTCATGCTCTTGGGGCATTTCATCAAACACCTTATGTGCATAAGAGGAACCAAAAGCAAACCTAACACCCACTTGTGAAGCTTGTGAAGAGAATGGCACCAAATGGCTAAGTGTTGGCTGCTGGATGGGTATATATAGGGGGGGCGGCTTTAGCCGGTTGGCAACCGCGACTAAAGGCCTTCGGGCACCTTTAGTCGCGGTTGGCCTGGCCAACCGCGGCCCCCCACGTGCAGGCTGGCCACCGAGCGCCCGGGCCCGGCCTTTGGTTCGCCTCCCGAACCGCGACTAAAGGTACCATTAGTCGCGGTTCCTTTACCTTCGCGACTTATGGGGCTCACCGGAAGCCTGTTTTTCTAGTAGTGGTCGTTATATCTTTCACAGGTCCAAAGAGTTTCATGCATGTTAACTCATCCTGTTCCGGAAGTTTGAAATTTAAAATTCCTGAAGTTATAAAATAATGATCTTCTTAAAATATCTCATCAGGACTGGAGCGCAGAAGGCCGACCGTTCGTCTCGAGCGCTCCCGCGGGCGCTCGGGCGAACCCCAACACCCGCCGCGCCTAGGCCCCTCTCCCTCTCCTCCCCCCGCCGCCGCCGCCGGCTGAAGCCGCCGGGCAAAGCCTGGTCGGTGCTGGCGGCGGCGGACCTCCCTCCCCTCGCTCTGGTCATTTGCGCGGGCGGCGTGACCGGAGGCGTTGTCCCCGCGCGGATCTCGGCGCATCCGGGGTGGGCTGGCCGGCGGCCTGCGTCCGGCGAGGTCCGCGCTCCTCGAGGCGGCGTGGAGAGTGCTGCGGGTGCCGTCTCCGTGGGAGGCGGAGGCGGGCGGCTCGGGTGCTTCTCCGACGAGATCTGATCTCGCGGCGGCCGGCCCTTCCGACGACGGCGACTGGGACGACGGCGCAGGTCTTGGCGCAGCAAGCAGCTTTGGTGGGCGCATGGGGGCAGCTCGTCGGCCACGCCGGCCGGATCTGGGCCAGGGGGCCCGATCTGGATCTGGCAAGCCTGACCCGCCCCGCCCCTTCCCAGCGGCTGCCATGCCATCCCAGGGGGGTCTGCTGGCACGCTGGGCCGTCGGCACGGAGGGTCGTGTCCGGCGGAGGGACGTCCGCCTGCTGTCTTCTGGCCTCGGCCTTCTTCGGGTGTGTACCAAGTTTGTGTCAAGGTGGTGCCTTTCGCTGCGCGGGTGCAAGATCGAGGATGCCGGGGCGGCGGCCCTGGAAGGTGGGAACCTTGTGGGTTGGCGGGCGAGCCCGAGGTTCTGGTGCTGGCTGGGGCCATGGACATGGGGTTGTCATGGTTCTCAGTGAGCTGCGTTCTGTGGGGGCGTGGTGGCTGTCACCTCGGTGGTGGCCCTCGCCATGTCTGGGTGGTGGAGAGGTGATGCCGAGAGGAAACTCTCGCCCTGGGTCTTCCAGGGCCACGACGGCGGCGTCCACGGACGTCGTCTCCTTCTTGAAGGCGTCGTTGTGGCCTCTCTCTGCCCCCCTTTCGTGCTCCGGGTGAAAACCCAAGATCCCCGGATCGGGCGGTGGCGGCACTCCTGTGTCGTGCTCTTCTTGAAGACACCGTCTTGGAGCCCACATCACAAGGCTCTCCGACGGTCGTGTCGGAGGTGACTCTTCGGCGATCGTTGGGAAGGCTTGCTCCGTGCCCTTCCCTTGTCGAGCTTCCTTGGCGCTGCTGTTCGGTTTGTGAGCATCTTGGCTTGGTCCCCGGTGGTGGTCGGCTTCCGGTGGTGTTTCTGCGACGGAGGAGGTCTGTTGAGGCGCGCGTGAAAATGGCTTGCTCTCGAGTGAGCTCCGGCCCGACACTGTAGACTCCACCTCTCCTCCGAGTCCTCGTAGGCGCGTTGGTTGAGCCTGTTGGTTGCGCTTCCGGCTGTAGCTTCTTCGGTAGTTCGTGTGGGTGTGTGGTGTCGTTATGTAAGCTGGGTTCAGCACTTTGTATCGTTATCGCCGTTGTGGCTTTGTTAATTCAAAGTTGGGCACTTGAGTGCCTTTAATCTAAAAAAAAATATCTCATCAGTACGAATGCGAAGGTCCAGAGGCCTTTTTGTACATCTGACTTCATATTAGCCGGTTAATTTTTTTGAATGAAGATTAAAATCGACATTTGGGTGTGGGAGCTGCTAACACAACATACACTTGATTACTGAAATAAGAACAGCAATTCGAGGCTGAGTTTAAGGCGAAGATGAGGACGTGCCGGCTCCCCCTCGTCAGCCCCCGTGTCGTCGCCGGCGTAGCACATCATCCAGCAACGCCCCGGCGGCCTTGTACGACGACCCTCCCACCTCCACCGCCCGCCGCGCGAGCTCCCCCATCTCCCCTGCCCTCCGCCTCAGCCCCTCGTCCGCCATTGCCGCGCGGACCCTCTCCGCCACCTTCTCCCTGCCCACCACCACCCCGCCCAGCTCCTCGCCTCCCCACACGTACCCCCTCTCCGCGCCGGCGCTGACGCCCGTGCCGGCGACTCCCACCACCAGCGCCTCGTTGTAGAACTGCTCCGCGAACACCGGCCACGCCACCACAGGGACTCCAGCCGACGCCGCCTCGGTCACCGCGCCCCACCCGCAGTGCGTCACGAACGCGCCCACCGCTGCATGCCTCAGCACGGCCACCTGCGGCGCCCACCCCCTGACCAGCAGCCCGCGGCCCCCCGCTGCTGCTTCCACGTCGGGGAGCGGCGGAGAGTTCTTATCCCCGATCACCCAGACGAAGTTCGCGCCGGAGTCTGCTAGTCCCATGCCGAGCTCGGCCACCTGCTCGCGCGGGAAGCGGGTGAGGCTGCCGAAGCAGACGTACACCACCGACCGGGCGGGCTTCGTGTCGAGCCAGCCCAGCACGCGCGCGGCCTCCGCGGCGGCACCCGTCTCCCCGCCTCGGCCGCGCTCCAGGACGTCGTCGCCGTCGCCGTTGACGAGGCAGACCGGCCCGACGGCGAACACCGGCTTCCCGGTGTCCTTCTCGTAGTGCTCCATGTACCTCTCCTCGAGGCCGGCGAAGGAGTTGACGACCCAGCCGGCCGTGGCGCGCTCGATGTCGAACATGCGGTTCATGAACTCCCGCGAGTCCGCGCCGGGGAGCGTCGCCTCGGCGAGCCTCGACCTTGTGAGCCGCACCTCGTCCGGGAGCCCCGGCACGAGGAACGGCTCGGTGGGCGACGCGACGCGCTCCTGCGGGGTGTGGAGGAGCAGCGAGCGCTGCACCGATAGCGCGAAGCAGCCCGTGCCGGTGAAGGCGTACCGCGGGATGCCGAGCTCGGGCGCGGCGGTGGCGGCCCACGGGAGGACGCCGTCGAACACGACCGCGTCGGCGGGGTGGCGGCGCAGGAGGTCGGCGAAGTGCGGCGCCAGGAGGTCCACGGCGACGGCGAACGGGCCCGCGTCCTCGCGGGTGGGGAGGTCGTCGGCGCTCTCGTGGCCGCCCCTGAGCCCCGCAGCCTCGGCGGGCAGCCGGAGCGCGTGGACGCGGATGCGGAGGCCCGAGGCGGCCGCGCGAGCGACTGGGCCGCCGAGCCTGGCGGCGTTGGCGTGCGTGAGGACGAGGGTGGTGTCGGCGCCGCGGGACGCGAAGAGACGGGCCAGGTCCGACATCGGCAGCGCGTGGCCCGGCGTCGGGAACGGGATGAAGTACATGCGCGGCGCCCCGTCGTCCGACGACCACATTGCGAAAGCTCGACCGTCGCCGGAGAATGTCGATGTTGTGATTGATGAACGCACGAGCAGCGATCGAACACTTGTCCAAAGATAATGCCACAGAGACCGTTGCTAGCAAACGAATCAATATATGGGCACCTCGAAGCACAAAGATGATGCCCATACGAGAGGGCGGGAAATTCGATTTCACGCGGGCTGCGCTGCCCGGAGCTTACTGCTCCGGTTTAAAGATTGCACGTTTGAACTTGTAGTTGTAGTGGGTACCAAACCGTGCGGTGCCAAGCAGCGACGTTTGCAGTTGTAGTCATTATTTGAATTTTGGCGCTCTTCAGTTGCGACTTGTGAGCTTAAGATCAAGTTTCTATTTGATTCGATCGCCGTTTAAGGTCGTTACTGAAGCCGTCGGCAAAGAAAGACATGCATACGGCGTATCATGGCTCACCATGTCATCTTCTAAGAGCTTAGCATTTTCAACAGATGAAATAAGTTTGGTGTCTACAAATTTGATTTTTAAAGCATAAAACGCTAAAAACAGTGCTCCCACAGATGCCATATAGCTATATGGTGATGCAAAAAAAAAGGGCAGGTCTAAATGTTTGCTTCTTGTGCTGAAAATTTGCAGCATGAAAAGCATGTGTTTTTTTCTTTGAGAATTAATCGGTGCGATCTCATCAAATAACCAACAAGTCCAAGTCTGAACGTGATACAATTTTAGCCATTTGCTAACAAATGAGCAACTTCAGCACTATAATAACCTCGAAATCTTCAAAACTCCTGACCTCCTTCACGAGATGTTCGTGCACATAGCGATCCTCATCATTCCTTAGCAGCTTCAACCTAGCACCATGTATATCCACCTCCGACACCACTTTCTTCACATGTACCTCTCTGGCCAACATGATAGTGCTCCGACATGCTAGCAACTCAGCACCCTCAGCTCCAGCGACGAAGCTTCCATGGTGATCGAGCACGATCGCCCATGTCCCTCCTCTGCCATCTACCGAGTGAAAGGTACCATCAACATTTGCTTTACACCACCCCTCTCCAGGTTTGAGCCAGTGCTCAACCGGAGCTGCCACCTTAGGCTGCGGCGGTGTTTGGATATTATGTCATTCTTCGATTGCAGCCATTGTCTGTCTCGCGACACTTCTCGGATCATTAATTTGGGCTTTATCATGGGCATCATTTCTTGTTAGGTAGATATGATAAATACTCATCATCAAGAGCTCCCTTTCGTGCTCCTTGCCACTGCTTAGCCACTCAAGTAACCACAAGCGAAACTTGCTATGTGATCGGAGCCTCTCGATTACATGCAATACACGTCAATGAGCGGGGACTAACTATCGGGCCCGCCAATGAGCGGAGCTCTTGCCAGGCCAAAGCTGAATGTGGGTAGGTCCAGAACGGCAGAACCTATGCATCAAGTCCTCCTCCCGATTACATGCAATACACGTCACCCCAAGCTTGATCTTTCTTTCTCTAGAGCTCAACACCTACAGTGAGACCGTTCTCGAACAATCTCCACATATGAACTTTCACCTTGCCCAGAACAGGGGTATCCCATAACGCCAACCAGCCCGCATGTGACTTGCAGGACGAAGAAGATTCAGCCAGTCTCACTTTCATTCGCTTAGAGCATCTCCAGCCGCGTCCCCCAAACCGTCCCCCAAACCCAGGGCCGGCCCTTACCCATGGCAGCCATGGGCGGCCGCCTAGGGCCCATGCCGGGGAGGGGCCCAAGATTAGGGATTTTTTTACTATGGGATGGAAAAAAACTGGTGAACTGGATCAGTTAGAAAATGGAAGTAGTCTTCCACGAGGCCTCGATCGGTCCACGGGAGTCTTCCACGAGGCCTCGATCGATTCCCTTGAAAAAAAACAAAATAGACTAAGACGATCGGTTGATTGCTTGGCTGTTCCATCTGTTCGTCTCTCGAGCGCCTCGAGCGCCTGCTCTTGTCTGATCGATCGCCTCGACCGACCGCTAGGAACTACCGATCGCCCGATCGTTCGTTTCTCGTCTCAGGTCATCATGCTTCTCTATAGGTCCATGATTAAATATCTCATCTAATTTTTCATCTAATCCATGATTTATTTTTAATAATCAGGGTCCTAATTTAATGTATTTTTTTTCATGATTATAGGTGTTATAATGCCAAAACAATTGTTCGGTCCGGTGCCGCGAAAAAGAAAACGAGAAAGCTATATAACCAGTTTAGGATTCTTGAAATTGTTCCCAATGATTTTGCATCTAGGAATGCAGGAATAAGCTTTTTCGTTAATCATTGAAGTGTAATTGTCGACAAGGGCCCTTTTGTCGACTTCGCCCAAGGGCCTCGAAAAATATAGGGCCGACCCTGCCCAAACCGCGCCGGATTGAGCGTTTGGGGGACGTGTTTTGTTCGTGCCGCGTTTGGGGGACGTCGCTCCCCAGCCGCGTCCCCCAAACGCCGCCCCCAAACATTTAAAATATTTTTTCTAACACATAAACCATTTATATGAAATGTAGCATATGAAAAAAAATGTTTTCGAGGATTGTTTTCAAATTAAATTACAACAAACAATAAAACAAGTAATCAAATATAATGAAAAGGGCTAGATGATACATCAAGGTGCCACGGTATTTCCTTTGATCCTCCACAAATGCTCAACGAGATCAGCTTGAAGTTGCTCATGCACATTGCTGTCACGGATCTCTGCGTGCATGGCGAGAAAATCTGCAGGCAACTCATGATCAACCTCCGCGAGAGGGCCTTGACACTCATAGGGACCAACATGTGACCTAACATGATTCTTGCGGTCATCCTCGATGATCATGTTGTGCATGATCACACAAGCCTGCATCACCTCCCACATTTGGTCGTGAGACCAGCTTAGAGCAGGGTACCGGACAATGGCAAATTGTGCTTGAAGCACACCAAATGCCCGCTCGACATCCTTCCTGCAAGCCTCCTGTCGTGTAGCAAAGTGAGAATTCTTCAGACCTGATGGATTCGAGATTGTTTTGACAAAAGTGGCCCATTTTGGATATATACCATCGGCTAGATAATAGCCTTTGGTATATTGGTGGCCATTGATCTCATAGTTGCATGGTGGAGCATGCCCTTCAACTAGTCTGCTGAACACCGGAGACCGCTGCAACACGTTGATGTCATTGTGTGATCCCGCCATGCCAAAGAAAGAATGCCAAATCCACAGGTCATAATCTGCCACAGCTTCAAGCACCACACTGCAATATCCATGACGCCCTTTGTATATACCTTGCCAAGCAAACGGGCAGTTCTTCCATGCCCAGTGCAATCGATGCTTCCAAGCATTCCAGGAAATCCTCTGGCAGCATTTTGTGCCATGATCCTTGCAGTCTCTTCCTCAGTTGGCCCTCTCAAGTAGTATTTGCCAAACTTTCCCACCACAGCTCGGCAAAACTTGTACATGCACTCAATGGCAGTAGACTCACTCATGCGAAGGTAGTCGTCATGTGTATCGGCAGGTGCTCCGTATGCAAGCATCCTCATGGCGGCGGTGCACTTCTGAATGGATGAGAACCCGAGAACGCCTACAGCGTCGACCTTGAGCTTGAAGTAGGGGTCGAACTCTCGAACGCCGTGGAGGATATTCATGAACAGGCCCTTGCTCATCCTGTACCGAAAAATTGTCGGCATGTGTTGCCCCGTCGGCGAAGTAGTCGTTGTGCAGCATGGCATGCCCCTCCATCCTGCCGGGGCCGACTTCCTTCTTCCCGGCCTTGATCCTCCGCGCGGCCTCTTCCCTCTTCTCCGCCTCGTCAAGCATGTCCTGGAGGGACGCGATGATCAGCAAATGCTCCCGCAGGTTGTCGTCGAACGCGTGCTCGTCCTCCAGCAGCAGGGCAACCATCTCATCGTCGCTGTCCATGGCTAAAGCAAAATCTGTTGGAGATATGCCCAAGAGGCAATAATAAAATGGTTATTATAATATATCTTTGTGTTTATGATAATGTTTGCATACCATGCTATAATTGTATTAACCGAAACATTGATACATGTGTGTTATGTAAACAACAAGGAGTCCCTAGTAAGCCTCTTGTATAACTAGCTTGTTGATTAATGGATGATCATGGTTTCGTGATCATGAACATTGGATGTTATTAATAACAAGGTTATGTCATTAGGTGAATGATATAATGGACACACACCCAAATGAGCGTAGCATAAGATCAAGTCATTAAGTTCAATTTGCTATAAGCTTTCGATACATAGTTGCCTTAGTCCTTCGACCATGAGATCATGTAAATCACTTACACCGGAAGGGTACTTTGATTACATCAAACGTCATTGCGTAAATGGGTGACAATAAAGGTGGGATTAAGTATTCGGAAAGTGTGAGTTGAGGCATATGGATCAATAGTGGGATTTGTCCATCCGATGACGGATAGATATACTCGGCCCCTCTCGGTGGGATGTCATCGATTAGCTTGCAAGCATATGAATGGTTCATAAGAGATCACATACCACGATACGAGTAAAGAGTACTTGTCGTAACGAGGTTGAACAAGGTATGGAGATACCGATGATCGAACCTCGGACAAGTAAAATATCGCGTGACAAAGGGAATCGGCATCGTATGTAAATGGTTCAATCGATCACTAAGTCATCGTTGAATATGTGGGAGCCATTATGGATCTCCAGATCCCGCTATTGGTTATTGCTCGGAGAGGAGTCTCGACCATGTGCATAGTTCGCGAACCGTAGGGTGACGCGCTTAAGGTTCGATGTCGCATAAGTAGATTCGGAATATGAGATGGAGACCGAAATTTGTTCGGAGTCTCGGATGGGATCCAGGACATCACGAGGAGGTCCGGAATGGTCCGGAGAATAAGATTCATATAAGGGAAGTTATTTTCCGGGGTTCGGAAAAAGTTTCGGTGTTTGACCGAAGCTTCTAGAAGGTTCTAGAGGGCCACCGGTGGGCCCACCACCCCGGGAGGGACCACATGGGCCAAGGGAGTGCAGCCTAGCCTAATGGGCCAGGGGCACCAAGCCCTCAAGGCCCAGCCGGCCAGCCCCCTAGGGATAAGATCAAATCCCGGAGGATAAGATCAAATCCCTAAAATCGAGGGAGCAACTTTGGAAGGGGAAGCAAACTAGGAAGGGGATGATTTCGGATCCCCCTTTCCTTCTGTGCAATGGTGGGGCCCAAGGGGCTGCCTTGGCCGCCCCTCCCTCTATAAATAGAGGAGAGGGGCAGCCGACCATTTGCCCCGTGACACACCAAAGTCTGCCGCCCCCTCTCTCCTCCACCGCTAGTCTGCTCCGGCTTGGCGAAGCCCTGCAGCTTTCTCCTCCACCACCACCACCACGCCGTCGTGCTGCTGGGATTCCGAGGGGATCTACCACACCTCGCTGCCCGCTGGAACGGGAAGAGGACGGGCTTCATCGACACCGTACGCGCCGAGTACGGAAGTGCTGCCGGATTGCAGCACCGGACGATCGTCTACATCAACAACGAGATCTGATCTCGTAGGCTTTGGAAATCTTCAAGGGTTAGTATCTTATCAATATCGTTGCTTCGATCTTGTAGATTAGATCTTGGGTGTTCCATAGATTAGATCTTGGATTTATTCGTCTTGCGGTAGGAAATTTTTGTTTTCTATGCTACGAACCCCATCGTGGTATCAGAGCCACGTCTATGCATGGATCTGTTGCACGAGTAGAACACAATGGTTTGTGGGCGGTGATGCTTTTGTTGCTTTAGTTTGTGTACTTTGCTTCTTGCGGGATGGTGGGATGAAGCGGCCCGGGCTAACTTTACATGACCGCGTCTCATGAGACTTGCTCCACGCTCGACATGCAACTTGTATTGCATAAGTGGCTTTGCGGGTGTCTGTCTCTCCCACCATAGTGAAGATTGTAATTTGCACTTCTATTGTCAACACTAGTATCACCGTTGTGGTTCATGTTCGTAGGTAGATTGGATCTTACTCGAAAACCCTAAACCACGTAAAAGATGCAAACCAAATTAGAGGCGTCTAACTTGTTTTTGCAGGGTTTGGTGATGTGATATGGCCATGATATGATGATGATTATATTTGATGTATGAGATGTTCATTGTTGTATTATGGCAACCGGCAGGAGCCTAATGGTTGTTTTTAATTTTTGTTAAAGACCTGCGTGTCTATTCATCATGTAATAGCTTTATTTCAAGTAGTTGTTATGGTAGCTATAAGTGATGGACAACCATGAAGCGGCGCCACGGACCTTGGTGCAATGCTGGTGATGATGGAGATCATGATCATGTGCTTTGGAGATGGAGATCAAAAGCACAAGAAGAAAGGCCATATCATATCACATATTATGAATTGCATGTGATGTTAATCCTTTATGCATCTTATCTTGCTTAGATCGCGACGGTAGCATTATAAGATGATCCCTCTCACTAAATATCAAGATAATAAAGTGTTCATCCTTAGTATGCACCGTTGCTAAGACTTGTCGTTTCGAAGCATCTCGTGATGATCGGGTGTGATAGACTCTACATGTGCATACAACGGGTGCAAGCAGATTTGCACACGCGGATACTAAGGTTGCCTTGACGAGCCTAGCATGTACGGACATGGTCTCGGAACACGGGATACCGAAAGGTAGAGCACGAGTCATATGAATGATATGATGAACACTTTGAGTGTTCGCCTTTGAAGCTACATCTTTTCTCGTGATGATCGGACTTGGTGTAGTGGATTTGGTTCGTGTAATCACTAAGACAATGCGAGGGATGTTGTTTTGAGTGGGAGTTCACCTAGTTAATTGAAGAATTAAAAATGAACTCAAATTATCATGAACATAGTCTGAATAGTATTTTGAATTAAATTTGTAGAATTGGCATCCGTTTTCTACCATGCGCTAGTCTTGTAATTGAGATAGAAATACTGTTAAGTCTGACAAGTAACTTTACGGACTGGTACCGTATTGTTAAAGAATCAAGATATGATTAAGTCCTAATGCAAACTTTTAGTAAACCTCACATTAATGATTCAAAGAACAATGGTTTCAATTAGTACCTAGAATCATCTTGCCTCCGTGAAACTTGAAGTTCAAATCTGTTTGAAAAGTAAGGAGCTGGAAATTTTGTTTTCAGAAATAAGCAAGGTATGAGATATATATATGATATCTAAGACCTTATTGCAAGATGATAGAATATAATCTAGTGAGACTACATAAACTCATAAGTTTTATGGGAATGTACAAAGGTTGAAGACGCCAGGCGTCCCAATCCTCCAACTAGTTGGGCACTAACGATATTCGCATATCCATGAGGTGATCGTCCTTAGAATGCACCGTTGCTAAGACTCGTCGCTTCGAAGCATCTCGTGATGATCGGGTGTTATAGATTCTACGTGCATGCGAATACTAAGGTTAAAACTTTACGAGCCTAGCATGTACATACATGGTCTCGGAAAGTCGTCATGATTTGATGGATAAAATTATGAGTGAAATTGTTCATTACATTAAAGGTTACTAATATTGAAATCTAGAACGCTTGTCATGTGATGATCAACTTCAAGGTAAGAACCTCAAGGTTATTGGTATTTGACCAATGGACCTAGAAGTTATTGAAGGTGAAGTGTTTTTCTGAGAATGAGGAAAGCTAAAAGAGAAACTACAAAAGATATTTTGGCAGAAAGAAAGAAAAGACTAGAAAGTCTAGCTCAGGTGTATATAGATGATATACATGTTATGAATGTATTCCTTGTTTTGGTCACACAATGAAATTCTTGGGTATTAGTACCATATTGGTTGGTATGAGGTGTCATACAAAACAACGTAATACAAGAATACAATGGCCTAAGTGACTGAAAAGGAATGTGATAGGAATGCACGTCTGGAACAAAAATAAAGTGTTATTATGTTCGTCGTTGGCATTCTGTCTAGCCATTCAGATTTATAATAAAGAACTTTATAATTGTTGTATTGTTCTGGTTAAATGAAAACAACGAGTTGTTCAAATTGTAACAGGATTCCATGTACGATGGATAAGTTATTATAAATCTTTATGGTGAAGCACACATACATAACAACGCTAAAATGCCATAAGGGAAATGATATGAATTCCACTTATTAGTGGAACCGCCATTTAGGTCATGTTAGAAAGGAACGCATGAAGGAACTCCATGCAAATGTACTTTTGGAGTCATTTGATTTCTGAATCATTTGGCGCTTGCAAATCTCTTCTAAAGAGAATGACTTAAATCCCGTTCATAGGCCAAGAGTTGAACGGGCAATTAACTTAGTGGAAACATACATGGTGATGTATATGGTTCACTGGGCATAGTTGTGTGTGGGAGATTCTTCTACTTCATGAAAACTTCTAACAATGAATTGAGTATATATGTGGATATATTCGATAAGGAAGAAGTTTGAAACATTTGAAAGGATTCAAATAAATTTCAGCATGAAGTGGAAATCATCGTAATAGAAAAGTCAAATATCTATGATTTGATCATGGTGGAAATATTTGAATTACGAGTTTTAGCGAACATCTAAGAGAATTATGAAATTGTTCTACTACTCACGTTTCTTGGAGTATCATAGTGATGATAGAGTATCCAAGAGACGTATCCAAAACTTGTTGGATTAATGATGAGATAAAATAAAATGACGCCATTATATTTTTGTGGATTATGCTTTAGAGACTACCGCTTTTACACTAAATAGAGCATCATCATGATCCATTGAAATGACACCATATGAGTTATGGCATGGGTATAAACCCTAATAGTCCTTTCTTAAATTTTGGTATGCGTAGCATAAGTGAATGAGTTTACAACCAAAATCGGATGAATGTCTTTGTTGGTTATCCCAGAGAATTGATTGGGAATTCTTTCCACTATTAAGTAAAAGACAAAAGTGTTTGTTGATGTTACTTGCTTATTTCCAAGAAATTGTTTTCTAGCGAAGTATTTGAGTGGGAGGACAATGAAACTTGATAAGGTTTATGAACCTAAGCATGATGATCAGAGTAGCACATCATCGGAAATGGTTCTGGAAGCGGCTACGAAGATCATGGCTCCCATGTCTACAAAGTGTTATAGTCATGGAGATCAAAGTACTTATTGAACCTTGTAGATTTGGTTTATTTTGTGATCAAATAAATGATTTGTGAACAAAGGATTGATTTTGAACAATGATAAACCAACTACATACAAAGAAGTTATGATGGGCCCAGACTCCGTTAAAATGGCTATGCGCCATGAAATCCAAGATAGGTGAATACTTTTGAAAGTAAATAGATCTATAGAATTGATGGACTTGGATGGAATATCTTTAAAGAAGCTTGGCTTATCGAAAAGTAGTTTACGACAAAGTTCAAAGAGTTGACTACGATAAGATTAGATCTTCCGTAGCAATGCTTAAAGTCTATGTGGATTATTCTAGTAATCGCTACATATTTCTTTTATGAGATATGATAGTAGGATGGCAGAAATACATTCCTTACCAGAAGTGTGTATGAAGGATGTATACTAAATACAACCAAGAGTTTTGCTGGTCCGTGGAATACTAGATAGGTATACAAACTTCAATTGGATGAAGTGAGTATCACGGAGTTGGAATCTTCACCGGATGAAATAATCAAAGAGTTTTGATTTCATCAGAAACGATGAAGATGCTTGCATTTGCAAAAAATTAAGTGGGAGCGCTGAGACATATTTATAATACTTTATGTAGATGACATATCGTTGATTATAAATAGTGTAATTATATAATTGATTTAAAAGGTTTCATTGAGAATTAATATCAATGAAAGGATATGAATTGAAACATATTTAGTGTCAAGATCTATGAAGATAGATAGAAACACATAAATAAGTTTAAGTAGATATTGAAGTAGTTCAATATAGAAGGTATTCTTTTCATGTGAAGGTTTAACAAGACTTGAGTGTATTTGACACTCGATGAGTAAATACACATGAGTGATTTTAGATCACGAATAATATGTACAAAGTCAGATGTCCTGTGCTCTAAAGTGTTACGAGCATATACCAGAATGATTCATGTAATGATCATTGGGCAACAGTAAGAATATCCCTGAGTGCTTTAGAAGAACCAAGGATATATAAATATAGTTTTTATATGGGGTAATGACAAACAAATCGCTGTAAGGTGTTGCACCGATATTAGTTTGGTCACATATAAAAATAAAATTTCAATCTCAATTAGGCTAAGAGTTATTTAGCACAATGAGCTAGAACAAGTCTATGCTAGATTTGGATGAGTTCTAAATATTGTGACGGATTCTACAAACAAAGGCAGAGTATGTCATTGTTTTGACAATGACGAGGATGTTAAGTCGAAGAGTTCTTTGAGAACTTGGTGTAGTTCCGATAGTGTCAGAACTTTGAAGCTATATTGTGTGTGACAATATTAGTGACTTATGTCAGACCACGGAATTAAGGTTCCACCAGAGGACTAAGCATATACAATTAATGCCGTCTCATTTGGAAAATGAGTGATGCGTTGAGACGCAAATGAATTGCAAAATACATACGTTTCTGAGCGTGTCAGATCCGTTGACTAAAACCTCTCCCGTGAGCAAAACATGATTAGCACCAGAAGGCCAAGGTGTTATATCTTTACATATGTAAACTAGATTATTGACTCTAGTGCAAGTGGGAGACTGTTGGAGATATGCCCAAGAGGCAATAATAAAATGGTTATTATAATATATCTTTGTGTTTATGATAATGTTTGCATACCATGCTATAATTGTATTAACCGAAACATTGATACATGTGTGTTATGTAAACAACAAGGAGTCCCTAGTAAGCCTCTTGTATAACTAGCTTGTTGATTAATGGATGATCATGGTTTCGTGATCATGAACATTGGATGTTATTAATAACAAGGTTATGTCATTAGGTGAATGATATAATGGACACACACCCAAATGAGCGTAGCATAAGATCAAGTCATTAAGTTCAATTTGCTATAAGCTTTCGATACATAGTTGCCTTAGTCCTTCGACCATGAGATCATGTAAATCACTTACACCGGAAGGGTACTTTGATTACATCAAACGTCATTGCGTAAATGGGTGACAATAAAGGTGGGATTAAGTATTCGGAAAGTGTGAGTTGAGGCATATGGATCAATAGTGGGATTTGTCCATCCTGATGACGGATAGATATACTCTCGGTGGGATGTAATCTGATTAGCTTGCAAGCATATGAATGGTTCATAAGAGATCACATACCACGATACGAGTAAAGAGTACTTGTCGGTAACGAGGTTGAACAAGGTATGGAGATACCGATGATCGAACCTCGGACAAGTAAAATATCGCGTGACAAAGGGAATCGGCATCGTATGTAAATGGTTCAATCGATCACTAAGTCATCGTTGAATATGTGGTAGCCATTATGGATCTCCAGATCCCGCTATTGGTTATTGCTCGGAGAGGAGTCTCGACCATGTGCATAGTTCGCGAACCGTAGGGTGACGCGCTTAAGGTTCGATGTCGCATAAGTAGATTCGAATATGAGATGGAGACCGAAATTTGTTCGAGTCTCGGATGGGATCCAGGACATCACGAGGAGGTCCGGAATGGTCGGAGAATAAGATTCATATAAGGAAGTTATTTTCCGGGGTTCGGAAAAAGTTTCGGTGTTTGACCGGAGCTTCTAGAAGGTTCTAGAGGGCCACCGGTGGGCCCACCACCCCGGGAGGGACCACATGGGCCAAGGGAGTGCAGCCTAGCCTAATGGGCCAGGGGCACCAAGCCCTCAAGGCCCAGCCGGCCAGCCCCCCTAGGGATAAGATCAAATCCCGGAGGATAAGATCAAATCCCTAAAATCAAGAGAGCAACTTTGGAAGGGGAAGCAAACTAGGAAGGGGATGATTTCGGATCCCCCTTTCCTTCTGTGCAATGGTGGGGCCCAAGGGGCTGCCTTGGCCGCCCCTCCCTCTATAAATAGAGGAGAGGGGCAGCCGACCATTTGCCCCGTGACACACCAAAGTCTGCGCCCCCTCTCTCCTCCACCGCTAGTCTGCTCCGGCTTGGCGAAGCCCTGCAGCTTTTCTCCTCCACCACCACCACCACCACGCCGTCGTGCTGCTGGGATTCCGAGGGGATCTACCACACCTCCGCTGCCCGCTGGAACGGGGAGAGGACGGGCTTCATCGACACCGTACGCGCGACCGAGTACGGAAGTGCTGCCGGATTGCAGCACCGGGGACGATCGTCTACATCAACAACGAGATTTGATCTCGTAGGCTTTGGAAATCTTCAAGGGTTAGTATCTTATCAATATCGTTGCTTCGATCTTGTAGATTAGATCTTGGGTGTTCCATAGATTAGATCTTGGATTTATTCGTCTTGCGGTAGGAAAATTTTTGTTTTCTATGCTACGAACCCCATCAAAATCAATGGTTAAAATTGCGCCGAGGCAGACGACGCAACAAATAGCGACCAATCGCACCTACCTGGCAAGTCGTCGAGCACCTTCTGTGCGCGAAGGTGGGGCGGATTGTGCGCGTCGGGAGGCGCTGGCCGCCGCGGCACGACCGGGGAGCCCAGCCGCGACAACGGTGCGACTCGCAGACAGATCGACGCCAAACGGCCGGGAAATCCAGCGGTGGGGTGGGAGGCGCGGGAAGGAAGGAGCGACGAGAAAAGAGGCGCGAACCAACGGTTTATGCAAATAGTCGCCGACATGTGGGAGCCCGCCTATTTCGTTGTGTCCGGCGTCCCAGAGCGTCCCCGGGGGACGAGCTCGGGGCGCCGGACACCGCGCCGCGTCGGACAAAAATGGGCTTTGGGGACGCGGAACGCTTTTCCGGCGCCCCAAATCCCTTTGGGACGCTTTTCCGGAGATGCTCTTAGGATGAATTCCCAGGTGATAAGCTGACCTAACCGTGACTATGCCATTCTTTGTAAAGTTCCAGGGCAGAAAGTTCGTTGCACCTAGCCATCCTACTGAAGTTTGCAGAATATCCTTGACATCGGGCTCTCTGTGAAATGTTCCCGCAGCTTACCCTCATCCCAACCTCGATTAGGGTGCAAAACTTTGGAGACCTTTTCTAGCTCATCCTCTAGGTCACAACCTAGTGGCCTCATTGACCCCGCTCTTGGTATCTAGTAGTCATGCCATGCGTAAAGCCTCGATCCATCTCCCATCCTCAAGATTAGACCATCCTTGAGCAGTTCTCTCCCGTACAATACGACACGCCATGTGAAAGAAGCACGTTTTGGGCAATTAGCCTCCATGAACTCACAACCTTTGAAGTATCTAGCAGCCCCTGCCTTCCTCTCTAGCTGACGTCGGCCACTAAATCTTCACAGGCTGTTAAAAGATAATTTCCTTTTCATCCGGAGTTCAATTTTATAACGTGGAGCTCACTTTTTTTTGAACAAAGAAAAATATCAAAATTGTATTTAACAAAAAATAATCTATGCGCGAATCGGGCACCAATCGACCGGAATCGACGCCGTCGCGCACGCCTTGCCGCCGGCAGGTAAGCCTTCTTCACAAGCTCGTCCCAGGCGCGAATCTGCCGCCGTAGCTCTGATGGTTTGCCGGCGCCTTTGCAGACGGACCCGTGCACGCTGTTTTTGTTGGAGGATTTGTCCTCCTCCAACGAGTCGGATTTGGAGGAGCTGCTCGACAACGAGTTGGAGTAGACGGCGGTGATACTCGCGGCTGCGGCGGTCACGGACGTGCGGCCGAAGAAGCTGAAGGGCTCGACCATGGGGCGGCTGTGCATCCCGCGGAACCGTGCCCTCGGCCACACCTTGCTCATGCGCGATTATTTCGTCAATGTACCGACATACCTGCCCCATCTTTTTCGCCGCCGGTACCGAATGCGGCGATCTTTGTTCAACAAAATCGTCGCGATGTGTGAGGACAACACGCGCTACTTCAAGCGCAAAAGGAATGTCATCGGGCTCTTGGGATTTAGCGCGCACCAGAAAATATCCGCCGTCATGCGCACCTTTGCATACGACATTCCGGCGGACTATGCCGACGAGTATCTTCGCATAGGCGAGGATACGACGTTGGAGTCCGTCCGACGTTTTTGCAAGGTTATGATGCACGTGTATGGGCCGATATAACTTCGAGCTCCCAATGACGAAGATACTGCAAGATTAATGGCGGAGAACGAACAACGGGGGTGGCCGGGCATGCTAGGAAGCATAGATTATATGCATTGGACATGGAAAAATTGTCTAAAAGCTTGGCAAGGTTTGTATTGTGGCCGGAGCGGCGACCCAACAATCGTTCTTGAGGCCGTTGCATCGCATGATCTTTGGATTTGGCACAGTTTTTTTGTTTGCCCGGTTCACTCAAGGATATCAATGTCTTGCATCGATCCCATCTTCTTGCCCGGCTTGCTAAAGGTGATGCCCCAGCTTGCAACTACACCGTCAATGGGAGAGAGTACACAATTGGGTACTACCTTGCCGACGGTATATACTCGGACTAGGCCACATTTGTGAAAACCATCTGAGAGCCAGGGAACAGAGCTAAAGCTGAGTTTGCAAAAGCACAAGAGGCAGCTCGAAAAGATATAGAATGAGCTTTCGGCGTTTTGCAAGCTAGATTTGCAATAGTCCGAGGACCTGCCCAATTTTGGGATATGGACACATTCAAGGACATCATGACCACATGTGTCATTCTGCACAATATGATCATTGAGGATGAGAGGGGTTCGAACTTATCCTTTTTCTTTGATAATGTTGGCACCCGGGTTAAATCTGCAAGAAATTCAGATACTCAGCAAGCTTTTCTTGAAACATTCCGTCTAATTGAGAATGAAAAGGATGCAAAACTGCCCCAGGAAAATCTTGTTCGCCACCATTGGAAAGGCACATCAACTAGGATTTATTTGTGTGTTCCAACCATTTGTTGTTTGCTTCATTTATTGTTGTACCATTTGATTCATATTGTTGGAAAACATTTGTTCCAAGTTGTATTTGTTTGTAATGTATGACTCGGATTATTGTTGTATTTGTCGTATCAATTTGTGTAATAATTTAGATTGTGCTATTTTACAAAACCCTTTGCATCCACTTTTGTTTGCGGGCAAAAAACAACCGCGCAGTCTAGACGCGCCAAACGCGGCCCGCATAACAGCATATTCCGTTATGCGGGCTGAACGCGCGGCCGTTTTTCGACCTCTAAAACACATTTGGGATGGCCTGGATAGATGGATATGGGTTCGCGGTTTGGAAATAGGAAGACCTAACTGAACATTTCTTATTCTTGAAGGTACCTCATTAAGCACCTCCGGCTGGAATTCTTTTGGATGGGACGATCCCGGAGAATGTTGTGCTCCGTGAACTACCACTCCGGTTAATCTGGCCACAATCCACCACTATCACGCATCATCGGTCACTCTGTGCGCCCAGACCCAACCCAGCCGAGGCACCGACGAGCTCCTCCAGAGCGGGACCGCGAGCTAGTGCTCCTCTGCCCACTCTCACTCCCCCACTCCGGCGCGGCGCCACCTTCTCTTATGCTCTCCCGCCGCGCGCGCGCCCCACAACCACCGCTACCCAGCTGCCCAGCCCACCCCATTCCCACCACGCATGGCCGCGCCGTCCTTCGCCCGCTCCTTCTTCCTCCTCCTCCTCCTGGCCGCCGCCGCGCGGGGCAAGACCGTGAAGAGGGACGGTACGTGATTGTTCTCCTCCTTCTCTGCCCCCTTCTCGTTTCAACCCAATCGATCCCTCCTGGTGGTCTCTTACGCGATGGCGGAAAGATGGGTTCTTTAGCTCTTTGTTGGGGATCTGACCCAGCCCCGCTTGTGCTAGGACGCTGCAACCTCCTGCTAATTAGAGCAGGGATGTTGAATTGGGCATTCGCTTGGTAGGTGGCCGCACTGAACTCAACTCCCGGATAATTATACTAGCTTTTGTGAAGCTGAGATGCTGCCTGAACTCTAGCTTGACAGTAGGATATACCTTGGGTGCTGTAGATAAGTTGAGCTCATGGCACTCTAATTTTTTGAGCTACTCCACGATTCAGGGGTAGCAAGTACTCCACGATTCAGTTCTAGAACAGAGGCCCTGCAATGCACCGTCTAGTATGTATAATTTCACTAGTTGCACGAGATATTGCTCGTGCCTGATTTTGCCTGGAGGAGAGCTCTGTGTGTTCACACTTCACAGAGGCATAGCCATTATTCAGAATTAGCAATGAGTTGTGACCGTTTGCTACTTGCTTGTTGAATGTCGGAACTGAAGTTGTGTTTGTGCTGCAGTCAAAGCATTGAATGAGATCAAGTCTTCGCTAGGCTGGAGAGTTGTCTACTCATGGGTTGGGGATGACCCCTGTGGGCATGGTGACCTCCCCCCATGGTCCGGTGTGACATGTTCCCAGCAAGGGGATTACAGAGTTGTGACTGAACTGTAAGAATCATGTTCGCATTACTTGAACTTTACTCTGCATTTATTTTATTGGCATACATAAGATCTTTAGGGATTATTCATGATGTATTAGCATGTACATGTAAAAGGCTACAAAACTGCGTTGGATGTTTAGTTTTCAAAGCTCCTTTTAGAGATAAACATCAATTCATACTTGTACTCTATCCATGTTGATAGCTATTCCAAGGTATCTTATTTCCAAGCTACAAAAGAGTCATTCCTTCAAGGACTTTCTCGATTAAAATCTTCAAGATGCAACCTCTAGCTGACCAACTGCAGTCTATAATTCCTTTTCGTATATTCCAAGGGTACAACATGATCAGATTACAAAAACCTATGAAACCATGCCATTTCCCTTGCCCTGTATTGCATAGCTAGAACTGTGTAAGATAGCTTACAAGAGTAATGCTAAACCACTCTAATGCCAGTTTTAAAGCCGACAGCATCTACTTATCATGTGTTGGTGGTAACTGGACAAGTAAGATTATTAGCATAAATACATCTTTGACTAGTCGATGCTTGTACTCATATCAACTTTATGATTTGCAATGTCATATCACTTTTGTGAAGCTTCTGTGTACTGTTTCTGTGTAAAATTGTACCTTATTTCAGGGAAGTCTACGCTGTATCAATAGTTGGTCCTTTCCCTACAGCAGTAACAAACCTGTTGGATTTAAGAAAATTGTAAGAACTCTATCCTTGTCACCGGTACTTTTATCTTCTTGCTCTGTCTAAGCATCTTGGTGCACATAACAATAAAGTGTTGGCATTTCTTTTGTGTAATAAGAACTTTTTCTTTGTCACCACTCTTCTTTGTAACCGTCTTCGTGCGCATAACAGTAAACTGTTCGCATTTTGGTATCTATTTTGTGTAGCTTGATTGAAGTGCCGAAGTTACTTACTGTCAAGTTTCTAGTGTTTTTGCTGTAACTACCAGTAAGAGTAATGGCAAAACATATATGCAGATGTATATATTAATGTGAAAGTTTATGTTTTGTAATGTAATGCAATGTAAGGTAATGTCTCATGGTTCCTGAATTTAGATATATCATTGGCCAGAATTCTGGAACTAACTTATTCTGGAAAGATTGTCACACTTTACATCAGCTTCTTATATTGTCTGAGTTACATTATCTCTGCATCACGTGTTCATTACATTTATATATGGCAGCAGTATTATTTTTTCCATAAAGTTATATCATAGACTAAAGATGATTTTTTTTCCATTAGTAATTAAAGGTTGTAATAAACATCTTCGTAATTTTGACTTCTGACATCATTTTGTTTCTTTGAGATATATATCTTACCTCATATTTAACATATCTCTGAACTGAAAACAGTTGAATTTTTTTTAACTATAGGGATCTCCACAATAATAAGTTGACGGGGCCGATTCCTTCACAGATTGGACGGTTGAGACACCTCAAGATATTGTAAGTATGGAATGTCTTTCTGGTTACAGAGGTGCATTTGGATATGCGAGTCATGCCTAGATACTAGTTTTGTAAAATGTTTTAGTTTTGCTGTACAAGAATAGTCATTTCTTATTCTCAGCAGTACTCTCGCAACATCCTCGGATAATGCCGTATTGAATTAGAGTTACTTTGTTGGCTGCCTTTAGGCTAGCTGCCTATTTTGAGTACTATTGCCCTTCAGCTAAGCAAATTCGTTTGTACTCTTAGGAACTTGAGGTGGAATAAGCTTCAAGATGTGCTTCCGCCTGAAATTGGTGAACTAAAGAAACTGACACACTTGTAAGTTCATTTTTAGAATTCACTGGGTTTTAATGGATTAATTACGGCTCAATTTCTGTGTCTGTAACTACTACTATTCTTCAGGTATTTGAGCTTCAATAACTTCAAAGGTGAAATTCCTGTGGAGCTTGCGAACCTACCAGAACTGCGCTATCTTTATCTGCACGAGAACCGCTTTACTGGACGGATCCCCCCTGAGCTTGGAACTCTCAAAAACCTTCGTCACCTGTAAGCATCCATTCTAATTCCTCCTCTCAAGTTCACATGAAAAAATGTCTACAGTAGCAAAGTTCTGTGCAGCATATTTACTGCCTCCAGTTATGTTGATGGTGGTCTCTTTGTTGTCAATTTGTCATGAATGATAAATTCTCTCACTTTTGCAGTGATGTTGGTAGTAACCACTTGATAGGCACCCTGAGGGATTTCATTGGCATTGGGAATGGCTTCCCCTCCTTGAGGAACTTGTAAGCAGAAACTTTACAAGTTACCAGATTCATTCCATCTCTCCTGACTGGCAAATGCTGTCTTACTAAGCAGATTGCTGAATTGTGCTCTACAGATATGTCAACAATAATCAGTTGATTGGAGTATTGCCAGATCAGATTGCAAATTTGACCAACCTTGAGATCTTGTAAGTTTCGTCAGAACTTGAAGTTAACCTGTATGAAGACGTGTCATCATAGACTCCAGTTCTCTTTTCCCCTTGTGGAAGATCCCCTGCACACAAGTAAGGAAAGGAGAATAACATTTGCTCACCTCAGCATCTAATCGTTCTTCTATGTTGTGCAGGCACTTGTCCAATAATAGGCTGATTGGATCGATATCCCCGAAGCTAGTCAACATTCCAAGATTGACATATTTGTGAGCCTTATTTCTTAATTTCCAATGTTCAATCTAGTGCATGATCAATGCCAGTCATTGCTTTCATTTGGCTCTGATATTCTCCACCAAATGATATTTGGCAGGTATTTGGACAATAACAACTTCATCGGAAGGATCCCTGAAGGATTGTACAAGCATCCATTTTTGAAAGAGCTGTACGTTGCCTTCAGAATCTCAACTCTTCTCAAACAATAGTTCTTTCACACTTGAAAATTATCCTATTTTACTACTATTGAGGCGCACAACTATCCTGGTTGCTGCAGGTATGTTGAAGGGAACCAGTTTAGACCCGGAACCAGATCCAAAGGAACGCACAAGGTGCTTGAATTACCCGAGGCCGACGCTTTAGTTTAGCCTAGCTCGTGCATAGGCCTGCTGTTAGTATGTTGCATGACAGCAGCCACCATTCTACATCTCCACGCGACGCAGCTGCAAAATGCAGGCATGTTGTAGGTTGTATATTGTACATGTATTACTGGTACAGCAAGCTATGTTCCTCACTGTGATGTACAAACTACAAACTACTTGGATCATTAAATGTCAACGAAAACATGAATCCTGAACCAAGTCAATTGCCATGCCATACTACTGTTAAGAGGGAGTGTTTCGTCAGATGAGTGTGCAGGTTGTGCTGCCTTCGGATGAGTGTATAATGGAGACTTGGATAGCTGCACTTGAGATGCATAGCCAGCTGCACACTGCATGGCACCGACAGTCAAGGATGGCGTGGCTAGTGTGTTTGCCCAATGATATTCTCCTCATGCCACTGGACATGATCTGGCGTCTTGGAAGCAAATTCTGAGGGCGTGAATGAACGCGCTGGAAATCAGAGACCAAGTGGGGAGGAGAACATGCCAAAACCAGCCTGGAAAACCTGCCCTGGGAAAGGGGGTACTCATCTCATATCATGAGACAATTACAGCCTGCATCTCATCCTGCTCCCTTTTGAGTTTGAGCACATCTCCTTTTTTCAATGTCATTTCTATGCAGAACTAAAGCTGGGTCAGTGGTCAATAAGATGGTAATAGTGCCATGCAAAAGGAAAATGGTAATAGTCCAGTAGAGATTTAAAAAAAAAGAACTGATGTGAGAACCAGGATACTGCTGATTCTGTGCAGTCTGCAGAAGAACCCACATGGTTATGTGCCCCTCTGTCTGATTGGGTGAGGGGTTTCAGCAAGGAATACTGTGAAGGGCACATGCACATCACTAATCACCTTTGATGCTGGTATCTGTGTTCCCCTTTCAAGCTCATACATGATCCAGCCTCAAGGATCATGCTGTCGCCGACAACGATATATATAAGAAGAAAAAAGACGAGCTGAATTACGAAATCCCTTGTCCTAGCTGATGATGTTGCCAATGTATCGTACATGTTATGCACTGTCCAACAGTCGCTTGCCACATGAGAGGCTCCTGTCCTGTTTCTCTGAATCGCTACCTACATGGTTTAGCCATGGATGTGGGCGCTCATGATCTGCTCAACAGTTTGCTGGTCTGTTTCCCTCCTCATAAAGCGTCACTGTCTATGCCTCATGGTCCTCACTTTTGTGCTGGTTCCCTGTTCAAAAACTTGTGCTGTCTTTTGCTGGACCAAAAGAGATGTCTCATCTCATGAGAGCTGGAGGTGTCCCAGGCAGATGTATGGACCATAATATCCACCGCTTGTGGTTGGCAGGCGGAGAAGCAAATAGAGAGAAGGCAGATGCTTCACTTGATCATTGGCCAACTATGTTAACCTCTTTCTGAAAAATACGAGCAAGATCCTAAGCCAGGCTGAGATCACAGTGGCAGAGGCTTGTGAGGTAACCTGCAGTTTCTGATAACTGTTGCTTGTGATGGCTTGACATGTGGTTCATTATTGTGCAACTAGCCGCTTCATCATGCTTGCAAGTTGCAACAATACAGCATCAAGCCAGCAACTATTGACAATGTCAAAATGGTCAATGCTTGCGAAACTGAAACTTGGCACTGCACGATCAAGAGCGAAAAGGATGCGACCATGTGAGCGACGATGCATACATCACATATCTGATCTGCATATGTCATGGAAGTCTCAGTTTCATGAGTTTAGTATAGCCAGGCTGCGTCGGAGGGTTAGGTTTGCCGACACCGTTGGTGGGTGCATTATGCTAATTGCTAATGTTGTCTGCTTACATGTTTTGTGTTTTTGTCATTGCAGGTATCAGCTGCCATCTTATTAAACTCTGAAACGCTTCTCTCTTCGATGCGTCCACGTGCATCTCCTTATCAGAGAATCTGATGTACCAACGAGATGTTTTTGTGCTGCCATTTTCCTGTTCTCCTTCATGGAAAAACATGTAAATACAACACTGATGTATGGCTCGAGGCCTACCATCTCACTTGCTATTATTTTACCCTCTGCAACGAATCAATCAGAACGCACACAAGCCAAGCGAGCTACCTGGCTGGAATGGATGGGGTCACCTGGGTCTGGGGGCGCATCAGCTTTGCCTTTTGTTTCTGGATCACCAAACACAACTAAAGCCACCACCAAACCAGTGTTAAGGAAAAACAAAGCGCACCACCAAACCCATCCATAGCCATAATCTGATTCTTCTCGTTTGGATATTGCTCGGGGGAGAACAAATGATTGACATTTGGTCTATCCACACCACCAAATTCTCCCTTTTGCCCATGAGGTTTTGGTAGGGGTTGTGGAGTTGTTCGGCCAAAATGCCATCTCAAAATGAATTCCTTAAAAAAAATACAGCAGGTCTAGTCTAAGTAAGGAACAAACCTAGCAACACTTTGTTGAGAGAATTGCAATACAGTACTACATTGGGAACTTGAACGTACTGCTCCAGTGAGAGAGGTACTAGAGAGTAGATAGTAGAGCTGAGACCACATCAATCAACTTGGGGTTGGTGATCGAGGTAGTATCCTGTTTGTTTTGTTTGGCCCTCCAAGTTAAGAACTAGTACTGCCAATCTGCAACTATTTGGACTTACAAGGGAGGGACCGAGAGGGAGCTGGGTAGTACTATTACTACACTCCAACTAGGACGAGCTTAGCCAGAGGACGCTGTATTTTAGGCTGCGAGCACGTGGTTGGCTCAAATAATATTAATCTGATTGTAGCTAGATCTGGGTGCTCACAAACGGAGGAACATGCACGTTGGAGTTTTGCTTCGTTTTTCGTTAATTAATAATCTAAGGGCGGCCTTGTATCGAGATGCAGACATGCGTGCAAGTCATCTAGGTGCGCCACTTATATATCTGTGTTGAAGTGTATACCATAAATTGCCTAGCTTTTGTCATCAGTTCAATGCTTAGTTGGGATGACTAGTGCATAAATCTTTACATGGTATCAAATCCCTAACGTTTTGTGTTCAAATCTTGGCTTTCCCGATTTATTAATTTTTATATATAATAGCCCTTTGTGTCCACGTGTAGGCTTCTAGAATCATATGTTGAGATTCACGCCTCTCCAAGTCATACGTGAGAGGACGTGTTACAACATGTGTGGATTGTCCTAGCCGTTTTTATCACTTCGAACTTTTGATTGTGTTGGTTAGTGCATGAAGATTGACTATCTAACCTAGAAATGGTCAGGACCATAACCATGATCATATTATTAGGTGGGCATCAATATACGGTCTATGAAGCACCGAACAGAACAATTTTCATAGTTTTCCAACTTTTCAAGACGAGGACATTTTTTCCAGGTAAATCAGCGACCAATCACAAGTCACACTTCTCTAGTTGAATAGTAGTTCGATAACACTTTCAAGGCATGCCTGGATTGTGGAATTTTCATTAGAAATTTTGTAGGATTTGAATCCTAATAAATTTTCCCATGGAATACCTTTGAATAAAAGGATTAGGGTTGCTAAATTCCCATCAATTCATTAATTATGCCCGTCATTAATGCCACGTAATTCTCAACATGAGCTCAACCCCGTTTTATCTTTGTTTAGGAGCTCGTTGCATTTTTTGAGCAATCGGCATGAGCACTACCTTTTCATTAAGCAAGAGGGAAAAAGCCCACCATACTAGATGGCATATTTAGGTTAAGGTGGGAGTATGCAAAAAACCACCGCAATTTGTGCTTTCACTCTATCTCTCTTCCAAATACCTCCAAATTTAATTTTGTGCATTTATTTCCCGGGCATAATTCAAAGGCGCCCGCTACGGAATCCTTGTTCCATAATCCTTTAAAATCAACATCAGCAACATCCCAATCCTTTATTTTCCGTATTCCTACGTTCTCGAATTCATGCAATCCGAAAAATCCCTCAGCCAACTAAAAAATGTGTTTTAACTTTTAAAATCTCGATCCGGGTCGTCGCGATCGGAGCTTACGTACAAATTCGAGCTCCTCCTCCAACCAACCAACCAAGACTCAACTGTCGGTGCAAAGCAGAACACAAACATGTCACTTTTCTTCATAGTCTAATGTACACACACAAAAAACAAAAAAAAAAAGAAAAATCTCCAACTACTACCACGTGTCCGGCACGCAATCCAACGTCAAAGGGAGACCCAAAAACAACAACAAAAAATCAACGCGAGAAAAATCAATTTACTTGTGATCGCGCGCGCGTTGCATGCATGGAAACCAAGGCGTGGCCAGAGGGAGAGGAATATACTAGGCTACGTGCCTGCTCGATCGTATTCATGTACGTCCACTTGGAGAATCGGCCGGCCGGACGTCAAGGTGTTCCTTTCTCTTTCCCGGTCGATGGGGAGTCGCTGTCAGGCGATGAGCAGCTTGAAATTACGCAAAGGAAAAGGGAGCGGCTCGTGATGATTTGTTAATGGCGCCTGGTGATAGTGCAAGACTGACCGCGCGCCGGGATCAATGGGGCTGATGAGTTGTTGAGATGTCGCGGTTGATCGCTGGCGTACGACGTAGGAACACGTACGTGGTTGAATCATGGTCGAGCGCTGCAGCTTCCGACGGGGAATGTCGGCGGTCATCGCAAACATATTGTTTTTATCAGTTACTTTTACTTTCAACAATGGAATACTATACAATATCATGTCCATTTTCTTGTGTACAAGTGTTTAGTTTTTAGGACCATTAGTTACCCAACCAGATTGTGTATATATTGTTTTTTTTTCTTGCGAAACACTGTATAATCAAAGACGTTCATACATACACGTCCACACTCACCCCTATGAACGCACACACGCATACCCTACCCCTATGAGCACCTCCAAGAGACTGCGTTGAAGAATTGATTCGGCAGGTCTTGAGATTGACGAAGTCACCACAGACGCCTCATTGTCGACGGGAACGTCGCCTCCCACTGAAGAATATTCCGCCTTTATGAGACACCAAAGTGTCAAAATCTAGGATTTGAACTCTGGTGGGCTGGGGGTGTCACTGCCCTCCTAACCATCCAACCACACATGAATTACATCTTCGAATGATTAGCAGCCATATTAATATCGAGCAATTTGCGAGACCATGATTTTACCCATCTCGGTTTGTCAAAGTATTGAGGACCACTTAATGAGTGAATTCGAACAACTTTTTATTTGTTATTCATGAAGGCATCATTCTAAGAGCTCATTTGGTACCTGGCACCTCATCCTGAAATCGCGGAATTCCTTTGTAACCCAACCTATTTGGATGATTGGAATTGGACTGTCATTTCATTGGAGAATTCTCGCGTAATGATCGTCGTGTGCTAAATGGTTTAATGTTCTGTACTCCATCATTTGTCAAGAATCTCAATTCAAATAAAATGAAATCCTGGTGGAAATTTAAATTCATTTCGTTTCCACTAAATGAAATGAATTGCCTGATACCAAACGACCTCTAAGATTTTTTTAGGCTTACGCATAAGCATTGCCAACATAGGCATTTAGGTTGGACTACTCATCTTAGAGGAGAACTAGTGTGATAAAGCTAATAAAATCCCAATAGAAAAGCAAGAAAGATGAACAAAAAGATGAAAAACAAAAAAAAAATCGAGAAGCCACCATGTCTATCTTCTTTCTCCTGAAATCCCCCGACAGGCGAGCAGACCCCGGCAGTTTAGCAGATAGGCCCTCGGGGTAGCTCGTATTTACGCAGGGCGGGGCCTGCATCAATTCCTTTTTTTTCTTTTTTCCTCCCTTCCTATTAGTACCGCCCGTGCGATTAGCATGTCTCTGCCCAATGCCACCGCCTCGCCGCCGCCGCCGTCGCCGGAACCCTAGGCCGCCGGAGTCGGAGCTCCCCTCGTCGGCGCCGTCGGCGGGGGAGGTGGAGGATGCAGCTGCGGATCTCGCCGAGCATGCGCAGCATCACCATCTCCAGCAGCAATGGCGTCGTCGACTCCATGAAGGTGCGCGTCGCGCCGCAGCCGCCCCCGCCCCCGCCGCCGCTCGCGCTGCCGGGGGCGGCGGCCGGACGGCGCGGCGGAGGGGGAGGGGGAGGAGGGGGAGGGGGGACCGCCGCATGGTACCTGCGCGCCGTCGCCTTCCCGGCCGTCGTCGCGCTCGGCTGCCTCCTGCCCTTCGCCTTCATACTCCTCGCCGTGCCGGCGCTAGAGGCGGGCGGCAGCAAGTGCTCCTCCATCGGTAAGATCGGAGCCGCCCCGCGATCTCGACGCGTTTTGTTTTTCCCGGGTTTGCTTGCGGCTGTTGATTCGCTGCTTTTGCGGCGGCAGAGCTCGGATCTCAGCGCCCCTCTCCGTGCGATTTTGCCTTCCCTGTGGGAATGTGGAGATATGCAGATGGTTTCCTGCCTAGATTTCGTGCTGAAAGCATGTGATGCCTTCCTGGGTGATGATAATCTTACTCGTTGAGCTGGAGATTCAGCTGCCTTGTTCTGTGATATCGTTCCTTATCTCTGGCGTTTTCAACTCCTAGAGAGTTAGCGATTCGGGTTTATGATTAGGATTTCAGCTTAGCTAGCTGAATTTGGGATCTAGGCCGCCTGATACTCTATTATTGGCCAAAATGTAGGATTGTGGCTCGCATCGGTTGGGTTAGCTTCAGGAACTGGATTTAGCGCTATCGGCTGCCACACTGTTAAATTAGGAAGGAATTGTTTTAAGCTGGTTCCGAGCATCTTGCAAAACTGGAGCAGAAACGTCATCCTCAAAGATGCTATCAGCTTTCCCTACATATCAATCTACCTCAAACTGCAATCGTCTGCTGATTAGGTGAGCCTTGCCCAAACTCTTTGCTCAGCATTGATAATTTAGGCACCAAGAACAAATGTCGATGCGAGGGAGCTATCTCAGTGTGAGACCAAGAGAGTTAGCAATTTAGGTTCTGTTATGGCCAAAATGTAGGATCGTGACTGTCATCTATTGGGTAAGATTTAGGAGCTATCTCAGTGTGAGACCAACAGAGTTAGCGATTCAGGTTTATGATAGCTGAATTGCGGATCTAGGCCGGCTGATTTTCTGTTATTGGCCAAAATGTAGGATCGTGACTGTCATCTATTGGGTAAGATTTAGGAGCTAGATTTAGTGCTACCAGCCATACTGTGGATTTGGAAGGAATCGTTTTGTCCTGTTTTTTTTAGCATCTTGCAAAACTGGAGGAGAAACGTCATCCTCAAAGATGCTATCAGCTTTCCCTACATATCAATCTACCTCAAGCTGCAATTGTCTGCTGATTAGGTGAGCCCTGCCCAAATTCTTTGCTTAGCATTTATAACTGAGGTGCCGCAGACATATGTCGAAGCCAGGGAGCTATGACAATGCTCTTCATTTACCTAGCTGATTGATCCATTGAAGTAAAATGTGCTTTACTTCAGCATCGAACTTACTGGGCACTATGCTCTAACCTGATTAGATTCATTAATCAGGTTACTCAATAGAAGTTGGGCTAGTGGGTACGGTACAAGAATGTAGACTAATGAGCAGTTTAAACAACATTAAGACAAATTGGACTATTTTTCTTGTAAATCATGCGAGTCTGTTGGATATGAGAGAACCACTTTCTGGGCTGCACGAGGCCTGGAATCTTTCAGGCCTTCATATTTTCACTTTTCTTATATGAAGCATGTGCACATATTCCAACAGTGATCATCCTACTAAGAAAAGTAATGCCACTGAACCTTAAAGTGGCATGCACAAAAAGGGCACTGTTTTAAGCCAGTGTACTTGTGTATCTGGAGGCAAGTTTAGTTACTTATTTCATGAATTAATTAGATACACTATGCTGTTGTCTCACATTCTTGAAACAGAGTGGTGGCATGATTTCGGTACTAATTCTGCTGTATAACTGTTAATAACTGAATACTCATTGCTCAACCTGGACTAGCCTATGAGATTGTCACTGGATCTTGTTATCCCAGTCAGAACTTTTGATCTGAACTTCTTGTGGCCTAGTCTGCCCTAATCTAAAGAACTTCTGCTTTCCTATACTGATCTTGTTTGATACATTTGACCTACCCGCTTTTATCCTGACTGTTTGGAAGTGCCGATATATCATCCCAACATTTCGAGTTATTATACCTGGCATGGCCTTCTTTCTCCTGCACAGTGTCACTCAACAGTGTTGGTTTAAATCCATAGAGTACAGCAGTAGTCGCTGTGCGTCTCTGGCTGAAGTTAGTTAGTTTCTGTATTCATACCCTTCTGGGAGTTGATTAAAACGAAGCAAGTGGTGATTGTGCTTTTCTCATCTTTGATCCACGTTCTGCCTGGGTGCTAAACCATATTTTGGCACTTGAGCTTCTCTATAGTACTGGCTGGAGAATCTTGGCCAAATACGCTCCTCCAAGGGTATGCATGTTTTTGTATGGAATATGGATGGGATCTAAACTTCTTTGTTTGGGTTTCGATGTTGTTATAACTTATCTAGTTGTGGTGTAGGCATATAATTTTCTGCAAGCTTCTGATATGACACTAGGAAGGTTGTGTTTGTCCATGGGTTGTGGGTCTTCTTGTACTGTAGACTTGTTTTCTGTTGCATGTATGTTTTTATTATGGTTAGCTATCTTGCTATATGGAGTTTACATGTATGAACTTGATGCAATTATTTGGTGTAACTGTTGCAATCCTGGTTTGCAGATTGTTTGGGGAGGCGAATAGGACCTAGTTTCCTTGGTAGGCAGGGGGGTGATTCTACAGTAAGTTATTCGATTCCTTGCGCTTCTTTGTGTAGGTAAAACATTATTATGTACCTCAAAGAGAGCAAAAGTATATTTACTTTTCTCACTTCATGTGAACAGAGGCTGGTGCAAGATCTGTATAGAATTTTTGATCAAGTTAACAATGAGGAATCCACTTCTGATAAAAAGTTACCAGAATCATTCAGGGAGTTTCTTTTGGAGATAAAGGATAATCATTATGATGCTAGGACATTTGCTGTCAGGCTGAAGGCTACGGTATGAAACTAACTATCCTAATTTAATCTGTACTTATGCATTGTTCGCAGTTCAAATTTGCATGAGTCTGTTCGGATTTTGAACCATCTGGAGATCATGGCATCTGGAAACCACAATTTTGATGTGCGTGCATAAAATACCATGGGTTTTATCCAATAAGTTGCTTCACAGTCTAACCAGCTCTTATTCAGAACTCTTTTGAAGCTATATAAATTTAGTCTTAGCTATGTTTTTTAATCTTTGGGCATTGACTTCTATTGTTGGCAGACTTGCGTAGTTTATGAATATGATAGCTATATGAAACTGCAAGTTTGGATTTATGTGTTTCAGCAATCAGATCTTATGCAATTGTACAGACCCATGCTCAACATCAAGTGAAGTACCAACATTGAATAATTCTGTTGGAAAACTAGGAAGGTATAGTATTGGTTTGATGCATAGATAATTGGAGACTGACATGGGCTATAAGAAATAACACGTGCGCAGATGTATACAGAAGGATTCAAACACATATGCCTGCTTAATCATATGCTGTGATCTGTACAACTTATTACAAGCAAACCGTTTCTTAAATAAATCTGTAGGCATGATAAGCTCTTTCTGGTTTGTGTCTTGCAGATGTTTTATATATAAATTACCATTACTTGCAACTAAAGCACTTTTTTGTTACTGCCATATTTGGAGCATTCGTTTCTGCCCTCTGGTATTTGTACAATTCTGTGTTACTTTACTTGATTTTTCATATACTGGCTTTAGAAATTTGAACTTGGTCCTTGCTAGCATACTTTATCTTAGTTCATGGTTCTTAGTCCTGGTTTGTTATTTTATGTAGTGCATTGAATTTGAATTGTAAACTAAATTTTAATCAGCCATGTGCTTCTTTGTAGATGAAAAGCATGGATAAGGAGATAAAGAGGTCAAGGCTAGCAGAACAGCTGTATAAGCATTACGCCTCAACTGCTATTCCCAAAGGCATTCATTGCCTGTCTCTGCGTCTTACTGATGAATACTCCTCAAATGCTCATGCAAGGAAACAGTTGCCACCACCTGAACTGTTACCTTTGCTTTCCGACAATTCCTTCCAACATTATATTCTAGCAAGTGATAACATCCTTGCTGCTTCAGTTGTTGTCAGTTCAACTGTACGGGCTTCCTCGGTACCTGAGAAAGTAGTCTTTCATGTGATCACCGATAAAAAAACATATCCTGGGATGCATTCATGGTTTGCTCTTAATTCTGTATCGCCTGCAATAGTTGAAGTGAAAGGTGTTCACCAGTTTGACTGGTTGACCAGAGAAAATGTTCCAGTCCTAGAGGCTATAGAAAACCACCGTGGGGTCAGAAATCACTATCATGGAGATCATGGAACAGTTTCCAGTGCAAGTGACAATCCAAGGGTGCTTGCTTCGAAGCTGCAGGCTCGGAGCCCCAAATACATATCCCTGCTTAATCACCTCCGCATCTATTTGCCCGAGGTACCTTTTTGATCTGAAACATTCTCTTTTGCTTTCTATCTATTACTATAAAATAGGTCTGATTCATAATCTAGTGGAATATGTGCAACACATAGCTATTCTGTATGTAGAGTCATTTCTAAGGTTTTGGATTGTTTTGCAAATGTGTAACTTCTGTTAGTAGGTGTACAACTGTATTACCTGGTCATTAGATTAATGTCCTGATAGGACACCATTTCCACAACATAGTACTTATGTCGGTGGTTACCTGGAAGATACCTGCTTTGTTATTGAGCTCACCGTGTTGCTGGGCAATCGTTCTTGCACAACAGAGCAAATGAATTATGGGGAACACTAGTAAACAAAAAGTTGGAATGTACTCAAATTCACGCATATGCACTAATATGGTTTGATCGGAAATATTAGATTATGGTGTTAAATTTTAATTCATTTGCCTTCTGAAGTTCTAATGAAGTTCACTAATTTTGTGGAAGCAGGGTTTGTCAAAATTGCTCAATATGACATTTATAGCTGCTAATAACTAAACTTTTCTATCCATCTATATACCAAGTGATAGATGCTAAAATCTGCCATGCTAGATATCCCACGAACCATCTCACTGTTAATATCTGTGTCTGATTTTCTTCCTATACGATACCAAGACTGAAAAGTGCATTTGTATGCCGTTATCCTTTTGTTAACATTGGTAATACCATTTAGTTGCATCAATACTGTTTTTTTGCTTTGAAGTAAGGCCATGTCTAACCTATAACTAGGTTCTGAAGATGCTCTCTTTAGACTAGAAGTTGCATTTTGATGTTTTCATTTCCTAAATCTGATGCTGTTCTAATTTAACCAGCTCTTTCCAAGCCTCAACAAGGTGGTCTTCCTTGATGATGACATTGTTGTTCAGCGTGATTTGTCTCCTCTTTGGGAGATTGATCTTGAAGGGAAGGTGAATGGTGCTGTGGAGACGTGCAGGGGTGAAGACAACTGGGTGATGTCTAAGCGCTTCAGGACATATTTTAACTTCTCTCACCCTGTTATAGAACGAAGTCTTGACCCAGAAGAATGTGCATGGGCATATGGGATGAATGTCTTTGATCTGGAAGCTTGGAGGAAGACAAACATTCGGGATACATACCATTTCTGGTTGAAGGAGGTAACCCATTTTTATCTTCACAAGAATATCTTATGCATAATCTGCCAGGTTGAGCTACATCTTATGTATGAATTAAATGAATGCTTTGAACCACGCATACTATAATTTGTTCTGCATAGTCATTTTATTTCCAACTTGGAAATGTTCAAGTGTTCAGCTATGTTTCATTTCCCTCTTGTGCTGTTTCTGGTGTCTCCAAGATCTCCATAAACTACTTCAGTTTAACATCCCTGGGTAAGTGCAGATGGTAGCATAACTGAGCTACATCTTCTACCCCCTCTGGCCCAAATTAATTGTTGCTGACCACTTCATCTCAATACTGGACATAGTATATGCGCCGTGTCAATTAATTTGGGTCGGAGGGAGTATATGAGTTAAATGGATGCTGTGAACCACACTTACTATAATTTGTGTTGCATAGTTTAGTTGCTTTATTTCAAGCTTGAAAATGTTCAAGTGACAGTGTTTCATGTCACTTTTTGTGCTTGTGTCCAGTGCTCCAAAATCTCAGTGAACTACTTGATTTTAACACCTGCTGGATAAGTACAGCTGTAGTAAAACTGTCAAAGAAAGAATCAAGATTTCCGTTCCCTATTGCAATAAGCCTTGTTTCCACTCCTCCAGAGTGTGTAACTTATTTAGAAGCTTAAACTTCTATGATGCTAAAACATAATCATTTCCATTCTTTTGCAGAATCTAAAATCCGGTCTTACTCTCTGGAAATTCGGTACTTTGCCACCTGCACTTATAGCATTCAGGGGTCATGTACATGGTATGGACCCATCGTGGCACATGCTTGGCTTGGGATACCAAGAAAACACGGACATTGAAAGTGTTAAGAAGGCTGCAGTGGTCCACTACAATGGTCAGTGCAAGCCATGGCTAGACATTGCTTTTAAAAACCTACAACCGTTTTGGACAAAGCATGTAAATTACTCCAATGACTTCATTAGAAACTGCCATATTTTGGAGCCCCAGTATGACAGATAGTGACTTTGGACAAATGGTTTAGACACTGATGGGCATAGCAGCATAGCCCTGCCATTGCTCGCTGGAGAGGCCTATTGCTGTTGGATTGGAATATCATTGGTGAAAGAGGAAGTCAGTCATCACTAAACACACATCTCTGACATGTCCCTGCATGCAAAGACCTCTGATACTTTTCATCTGTATCATATGGGTACACGATTCTTTTCATCTGTATCATATTGGTTCGTCATTCTTTTGGATAGTATAACTGTGAAGGATAGCTCGGTGAAGTCTCTTCCTCTGGGATTGGGCTAATCCTTCATCGCAGAATAATGCAGCGGACAGGTTAAGCAAGTGGAACGTTTGGTCTATCGCGGTGAAGAAAGGAGGCAGCTAATGTCCTGGGACTTTATAATGTTTTTTTCCTCCATTTATTCTTTTTTCCCTTCTTGATATTCTTAAGCCCTTGAAATTTTGTTCTGCTAGTTTTGTGACTGCCTTGGTAGGTTGGAGAAGGGTAGTAGAGATGTCATTGCTGTGAGTTACCTACAGGATATTTGTTACAATTGACCATATTGGAAATGTGCAGATAATTCTTTGAAATGCCTTTTGTGCTAAATACCAGTTTGTATAGAACTAGATATATTAATTCAGCTCCTGACTTTGCTGATGACCCCTCTCGGACTGCGAAGCAACGCTTGCATGAATTGGTTAATCATTTTTAGCAGCACATTTGAGATAGCGGGGTCCTGCTCCATTGTTGATTTTGGACAAGTTCTTTCATATGACTACCGAACCTTCTTGCATCCAAGGGGCAAAACTCTTGCCAGCCTCATTTAAAATGAAACAAAGGGTGTCTCGTAATGCTCCTTGAAATTAAGAATCCTTGCAATTCCACACCTTTGGTGCGAGGCATACTCTTCTTCACCTCCTATTGCTTGCGCAAATCAAGTATGTGCAAAAGCCTACCAGTACGTTATACTGAAAATTCAGTTCAATCTCTGGAACTTCTATATTTTTGAACTTGTTAAAGCTCCGGACTAGTTTGTTTTTAGGGTTAGAGGCTTAGAGCTCTGGACCTCGTGAAAAGGAAGACCAGGAAAACGAACGAAAAGAAGGAAACCGTAGTTCGAGCAGCCAGCAATATGGCCACATGGGCTTTTGTTGTTGGGCCTGCAGGGGCCCTTTCGTCGGTTCGGAGGTTACAGCTTCACAGCGGAATAGTTTCAGGACGGGGTTGTCGCTGGGGAATGGTTTAGTCCCACCTCGCCCGGGCAAAGAAGACGAGCGACCTGGGACGGCTATAAATAGGACCCGTGGTCGATTGGACAAAAGCACGCAGCTGCGTGGTGAGCACAAAGCGAACTATTCTTTCGCCTTTTACTAAAGAATACCGTGTGCACGCCACACTAAGCAGCATTCGCTTATTTTTGGAGGGTGCTTTTCCGAAAGGAAAGGCCCCAACAAGCATGAATTCAAAGTTTATCTCAGAAGTTCTTGCCTTTGGGTGCTGTTTCTACATTAAAATGACCCTGGCTTGGAAGATACTGCTGTATCCCTTTGGATGCTGTGTCTTCCTTAAAATGACCCTTACTTAGAAGGTGCTGTTGTATCCTTTTCGAACTGATCTAGAGGATGTTTCCATGCATGGAAATGTAGTGACTTTTCAGACAGAATAAAACTCATTGCTTAGCAACTTGAGTAGAACATCATAATCACTCCAACATTGGAAACATCTGAAACTAGTATACATTGGAAACAGTCTGAAATTCGTTTGCTTGACAAGCAGACCATAGTTGCCGCCAATGAGAACCCTTTTGTGTTCATAACTTCATGTGTTGTACTTTGATGCCATTCCGAGTTGATCGAGATATGTGTTTGCAACTTTGCATCGAAATTATGTCACAACTTTTCGCTCGCACAATATACTACGTTGAACACCTTAAATTATTTAACCCTTCATTCGTTCGCAAAAAAAAAAAGTTGTCGCAAATTCGGATATATCTATGCACCTCGACAACTAATATGGAATGGATGGAGTACATCAGTATTTCGAGAAACCGAAGTATTCTCAACAATACTTTGATGCCGGTCTGAAGTGATGAAGAGGTATAGTCGCTAGAAAATCGGGATTCGTTTGAAGGGTTTATAGTCCTTGTCTGACTGGAGTTGATATCCAGGGACGCCGACTCCGTATCGAACTCTCGACTCAAATAACTAGGGTTGTGCTCCGGCTTTATATACAATCTAGACCGCACCGCTGCCGTCGCATCATACCCCAATCCTAAACCCACACAATAGTTCCACGGCGAGGACTCCGGCTGATCTGATCTGATCTGACACGATGACCGGCAAGGAGGGTTGCACGAGCAGGCGCGGCAAGAAAGCTTCCACGACCAAACCTAAGGCGGCGGAGGAGCAGGAAGAGTTCCCCACTGAGCACTGGGCATATACACTCTATAATCCGGCCGCCGCAGCTGTCAACGGCAAGCTGCAGGTCGACCTCTTCTCGGAGGACGCAGAGCTGCGGAAGAGAGTCAAGTCAGTGCTGCGACGTTTCCCCGAGTCTTACGCTCTGGGAGCGAAGGAGTTCGAACAAGCAGTTGACAGGATCATCAAAGAGTCCAAGCCGGAGACCGCATCTGTGGCCGCCCCAGGCATGGATCGGCTAGAGGATGATATCATCAGCGTCTTGCTGATCATGGTGAAGACTCCCACCGTCGATGAGCTCCTTGGCACCGAAGTCGGCGGGGTGTTTCCGCCGCGGTGGATCGATGAAAGGAAGAGGTACCTGGACGAAGAATGTCGGCCAGAGAAGAAGACTATTGGCCACAACATAGTGTTGGTTGACAAGGCCCGCGTCGATTTGCTCACGAAGGGCTACGTCGAGGTCCATGAGGGTTACATGGAAGAGGTCCCTGATTTTGATCCCTATGTCCACGAGGGGAGAGTGCGGCCGGACTACGACCCGGAGGACTTTGCCCCGTCTGACTATGACGGGGAGGTGATGCTGTTTGGCTGAGCAAGTCTGAATCCTCAACTGAAGATGCGATGATCAACTGAATCCTCAACTGAAGATGCGATGATCGCCAAACTACTCGTATCTATCTATTATATGATGTAATTTCAGACTCTGTCTTTGTTTCCTATATTAACTACTATAATCTTGGTTAGTTGTTGGGCTAGGCTGTTTGATTCAGACCACGTTTTATTACTGCGGTGCATATATCTGTCAATCAACTATTTAGAAGCAAAGAGCACTCCCATCAACTGGGATGGTTGGTCAGTTCTGACGAATAGGGTAGTTCACAGTAAGGAGGGATTGCGCCAAGTGTCGGCAAGTGTTGGATCGTGAAATTTCTGAACTTTTGAAGACGCTACTAGTTCAGAAAAGCAAGAAGATTAGCCAATAGGTGAACAGATAACTAATGCTGAACCAACCTACTTTGAACATTGCACCAAGCATGGTGGTGCAGCCTCGGAACCACATAATGCCATAGGGTATTTTCATCTTCATCATTGTCTTAACTTGGTTCAGTTGGCTGTAGGCAACGTATACATAAAAGGGGATCTTGCATCTTTTTCCAGAGCTTTGAATGAACAAATTTTAAAGTGGATCCACAATACAAGCTACAGGTTTCTACACCATACTACACATTACGATAACACCGGAGGTATTGCTTTTGTAGAAGAACCTTGTTATTGTACAATATAACTACGAAACAAATCCTACTGCCTCCATTCGTTTATTTTAGGAAAAAACCTACGCCAACTAATTTGAAACACAGTGAGTACAAGCTTATATGCGGACCTTTTTTTTTTTAGGGTAAGAGCTCGAGACCTCTTTTTTTAAGGTATATATAAGAGCTCTGGACCTCTTTTCTAGGTTATTAAGATGCAGCTCTTGACCTCTTTTTTTTTTGAGGTAAGAGCTCTGGACCTTCTGAAAAATGAAGACAACAAAAACTGGAAGCTGAGCAGGCAGCGATGGGCCACACAGGCCTCTGTAATTGGGCCTGCAGGGGGCCGTCGTCGTTTCGGAGGGCACAGCTTCACAGCCCAATAGCTTCGGTACAGAGTTGTCCCTGGGGAATGGTTTAGTCCCACCTCGCCGGGGCAAGGAAGAGGAGGGGCATGGGACGGCTACAAATAGGACCCCTTGGTAGAATGAGGAAGACCACGCAGCTGCGTGGTGAGCACAAAGCGAACTATTCTTTCGCCTTTTACTAAAGAATACCGTGTGCACGCCACACTAAGCAGCATACGCTTATGTTTGGAGGGTGTTTTTCTGAAAGGAAAGGCCCCAACAAGTATGAATTCAAAATTTTCTGATTGAGAGCTTTTTCTCTACTTCTTGATGATTATTTTTTTACATTAGGAATGAAATACAGCATGAACGTCTCAGACCTGTTCTGGCTCGTAATTGGTGCAGAAAATGAATTCGTACTCTAATTTGCGAAGCAGATAGTGTTGAATACTTTGCCAACCGAGTAAACAACACCCTATTTCTGGAGTGTTCTTCCTTTTGAAAGATCACAACAAAGCTTGAATTCAACCTACGGCTCATATTCAGAGCTTGGAAACGAACTGGGCACTCTGGTGTTAGGATGATCTCCACGTCACCGATTCCAACGGATCGGTAACAAGTCTTTGACCTCGTTCGCGCCCTGATCGGGGGCGTCCAACCCTCATATGGTTGGTGGGCCCCTGTGACCTGCGCTATATAAAGAGGTGGGGGCCGGGGCACACGGTACGAGGTTCACCGCGCCGCCAGTCACCCCACCTACATTCCCTACCGATCTAGGGCTAGCGCAGTGCTCACGGGAAGCTCTGCCACCGCCGCCACCGCACGCTCACGCCACTCGCGCCGTCCCCATGGACAACGGCTCGAGCTCCTCCTCGAAGGGAGAAGGTTTGTCTCCCATACCTCTCTCGATCTCTCTCCGATCTTGCAGTATACATATAGATATAGTGTCTACCCGCACGGATGCTACTCTAGTTGATCTAGTAAAGTAAACATTGGTATCAGAGCAGCTTCTAGATGTAGATCTCGTGTTTATTTTTCGGGTAGAAAAGAAAGAAGAGAAATCCTAGATCCTCCCTGATGCAAAGAAAAGTACACCGGCCGAGGCCCTCGGGCTCGCCGGCACAGTTAGCGCCGCCGCAAGGCCGCGCCGCTCCTCTCGATCCCGATGCGCATCGGCATGCCGAGGCATCGGGAAGAAGAGCCACTCCACTTGCGCAAGCAAGGCGGGGCAAAGAAAAGAAGAGCCTTACCCGGCTTACCGTAGTACGCAACGTCGGCGGAAAAGGAGCCACCTCTGCGCCCTTTGACGGTGGTGCGCCCACTTTCGGGTGCACGCGCCGCCGGCAAAGGGGACAGGGGGCTCGCCGTGCTGTGCCTCGTTCCGGCCGCGGATCCGGTGGAGGGAAAGAAGGGCGGGCGCCGTCGGCCAGGCTGCGGCGCGGACGAGCGCCGAGCCGCGGCGAGCGCGGGCGCGGAGCGGCGGGGAAGCCAGGGGAGGGGCCCGCGCAGCGCCGGGCGGCGCCCGGTCGTGCCGAGGCGGCTTCTAAGAAGACCGGGTGGGAAATGGCTGGCCTTTATCCCGCCAATCCGCCCGAACGGGGCCGGCGAGGCAAGTGGGGGCCGCGTGGGCGCCGGCCGGCAGCCGCGGGAGGCGCGTTGCGGGCGGTGTAGGGCGTAGGGAGCTCGTGCACCGCTCGGCCGCGTGGGCGCAGCGTCTGCTGCATGCCGCTCCGTGCGAGCAGGCCGCTTGGGCCGCGGGCCGCGTGCGCAGTAACAGTAACAGGCTGTTTTTACAGTTTTGCACAGTTTTTTGTTTAATTACAGAGGCTTTTTTTAGGCAGTTTTGGGTCATTTTTGGCCAAAATTTTGTCTAATTTTTTTCTGAATAAATAGGACCAACGAAATATTTGTTCAGAAATTAAAAAGTAAAGGAAATGCCTCTGAAAAGTTCAAAGTTTAAAGTTTAAAGTTCACAGTTTCCGCAAATAGCAATGATATGTGCATTTATCTCTATTTCTGCCCAACGGTGATATAGTTTTATTTGCATTAACAGTTGCATGTTTTAATTCGGACCAACGTTGGATTATAATTTGCAATTGTACTGTTCTCACTTCTTTGTGGTTTTCAGGAGGGTTCTACTTGATGAGCTGCATCAAGGATGTTCCCACCCTTAGAGGGGATAACTACACAGAATGGAGGAAGAAGGTGGATTTCGCCTTCGTCTGTGCTGAGGTGGACTGGGTGGTTGACACACCGCAGCCCATCAAGCCTCTGACCCCGTCAGAGCTGACGGGGATACGATGATGCATGGGCTAAAAAGAAAAGGGACCATGCTCCTGTGGAGATGTCCTACACCCTAGAGAACAGACAGTGGCAGACTGCCAACAAAAAGTGCATGGCTTTCATAAAGAATACAATTGAGAACGCTATAGTGGGCTCAATTACAGAGTGTACTTCCGCTGGGGAGTACCTAGAAAAGATAAAGAGCCGTTCACTGGTTCTTCAAAGACATATGCAACCCACTGTTGAAGGTGACAGAAAAGTATACTGGAGGTGCACATGGCATCAGGGAGCACATCCTCAGGATGAGCAACATGGCTGCAAAGCTGAAGCCCATGGATGCTGACCTGGAGCTGAAGCCTGCACTTCTGGTTCACTTGGTGATGGCTTCATTGCCACAACAGTTTGAAAATTTTGTCATCAATTACAACATGAGTCCTGAGAAATGGGACATTGAAAAGACCATTGCCATGTGTGTGCAAGAGGAGGATAGACTCAAGGCACAGAATGGAGGTACCATCAATTATGTGAAGGACAACAAGAAAAGGCCCTTCACACCAAGCAACAATGGTTCTCCTTCAAAGCAATATGGTAAAGCCCCAATGCAGCATCAGAAGTTCCAGCACAGGCCATTGCCAGTGAACAAAGATCAGTGTCTTCACTGTCAGAAGACTGGGCACTACAAGAAAGACTGCCCTGCTTTTCTGAAAGAATTAATGGCAAAGAAAGGTAACAATTTAGTTTCCTTTGTAAATGAATCCCTGTATACACAGTTTTCGAAATCTACTTGGTGGATTGATTCAGGTGCAACTGTTCATGTTGCAAATTCTTTACAGGGATTCCATTCGACGAGGACTACGAAAAGAAGCGAAGGATGCGTTGAAGTCGCGAATGGAATTCAAGCAGAAGTTGAAGCTGTTGGCGACGTCCTTGGAGCTAGCTGATGGCTTGACTATTCTGCTTAGAGATGTCTTATTTGTTCCTTCCATACATAGAAATTTAATAAGTGTATCGCGCTTAGATAAAGACAGTTATCAATGTTATTTTGGACATGGCAAATGTGCCATATGGTGTAATAATTCTTATGTTGGGGTTGCTATACTCCATGATGAGCTTTATTTATTGTCCTTGCGTGAAAAAGTAATGTCTGTGTGTAAAGTGAATGAACAAATATCCTCGTCGAAAACAGAAGGAAAGAAAAGAAAAAGAACTGATGAATCATCGAAATTATGGCACTGTCGCCTAGGCCATATTTCGAGGGGAGAATAGAAAGACTCGTTAAAAATGATATTCTTCCTCCATTAGAATTCTCAGACATAGAACAGCATCGATTGCATTAAAGGAAAATTTGTAAAGCAAATTAAAAAGGGTGCAAATCGAAGCACAACAACACTAGAAATAATTCACACCGATATATGTGGACCATTTCCGGTGAAAAGTGTGGATGGCTATGATTCGTTCATAACATTCACGGATGATTACTCCCGATATGGTTATATTTATCCAATAAAAGAAAGAACAGAAGCGTTGGATAAATTCAAAATATTCAAAGCTGAAGTTGAAAATCAGCATGATAAAAGAATAAAGATAGTCGGGTCTGATCGTGGAGGGGAGTACTACGGTCGACATACTCCATATGGCCAAGTCCCGGACCTTTTGCAAGGTTCCTACAGGAGACGAATAGTCGCCAAGATCGATGGCGAACCTCAGCAGGGAGTAGCTGAAAGGCAACCGTACTTTATGGATATGGTGCGCAGTATGATGAGCTATTCCACCCTACCATTGGGATTGTGGATTGAGACGTTAAAAACCGCTATTCACATTCTAAACAGAGTACCAAGCAAATCGGTGCCCAAAACGCCGTATGAGCTATGGACAGGAGAGTGCCTTCTCTAAACCACGAAAGTGTGGGGGAGCCTGAGGCCAAAGTATTCAATCCAAATATCGCAAAGTTAGATACCAAAACAGTCAGTTGCCATTTTATTGGCTATCCTAAAAGTCAAAAGGTTATCGTTTCTATGTCCAGACAAATATACAAAGTTTGTGGAAACGAGACATGCTGTCTTCTTAGAGGACGAAATGATGAGGGGGAGCATGGTATCTCGGAAAATTGATCTTGAGGAGAAGAGGGTGCATGCACCCAATCCGATGACTCAGGAGCCATTTTTTGCGCTACCATGTGCACCACGACCCTGCGATTGTGGTGCAAGCGCTGTTGTGACTCCACCCATGACAACGATGAGTGAAAATTCGGAACCTGTCCGTCAGAGACGAATGAACCATTTGTTGAGCATGAAAGGGAGCAACAACAGCCACCTCCAAGCTGAGCCACAAGTTGAGGAACAGAATGCTCAAGAGAATGTGGCCCCTAGAAGGTCTACAAGAGCTAGAAAATCAGCCATTTCGACTGATTACAAAGTTTACAACACAGAAAGAGTTCATATGGAAGGTGATCCCACTTCATATGAAGAAGCCATGAGAAGCCCAGATTCATCAAAGTGGGTGGAGGCCATGGAAGACGAAATGAGATCGATGAGTACCAACAATGTTTGGGACTTAGAGAATATTCCTAAAGGAGCCAAAACAGTGGGCTGCAATGGGTCTACAAAATAAAATATGACTCCAATGGGAATGTCGAAAAGTACAAAGCACGACTTGTGGCAAAAGGATTTACACAAAGAGAAGGGATAGATTACAATGAGACATTTTCTCCGGTCTCATGTAAGGATTCCTTCAGGATCATCATGGCACTAGTTGCACATTTTGATTTAGAGTTGCATCAAATGGATGTAAAGACGGCATTTCTAAACGGGGATTTAGAAGAAAATGTCTACATGAAACAACCCAAGGGTTTTATCATGGAAGGCAAGGAAGAAATGGGATGCCGCCTAAAGAAATCCATTTATGGATTAAAGCAAGCCTCCAGACAGTGGTATCTAAAGTTTAATGAAACAATTAAGAGATTTGGATTTAAAGAAAATATTGAGGACAATTGCGTTTATGCAAAGTTTAAAAGTGGGAAATATATTTTCCTAATCTTGTATGTGGATGATATTCTGCTTGCCAGCAGTGATGTTAGTCTACTGCAAGAGACAAAGAAGTTCTTGTCCTCAAATTTTGATATGAAAGATCTTGGTGAAGCGTCATATGTTTTGGGCATAGAAATTCACCGAGATAGAAACAATGGAGTATTAGGACTATCGCAAAAGGCTTATTTAGAAAAGATTCTAAGTAAGTATAATATGCACAAGTGCAGTGCCACACCTGCCCCTATAGTCAAGGGCGACAGTTTTGGGAACCATCAAAGTCCCCAAAATCAATACGAGCTCGATCAAATGAAAGCGGTTCCATATGCTTCGGCTATTGGAAGCCTACAGTATGCACAAGTGTGCACTCGCCTGACTTAGCATTTATCACCGGAGTACTCGGTAGATATCAAGAAAATCCAGGTTTTGAACACTGGAAAATGGTAAAGAAGGCATTGCGTTATGTGAAAGGCACAAAGAGTTACATGCTAACATACAGAAGATCTGATTCCCTAGAAATAAGAGGGTATTCAGATGCAGATTTTGCGGGGGATAAAGATGATAGAAAATCCACATCTGGATATGTATTCACCCTCGCAGTCTATGGAGAAGCTCCAAACAGACCATAGTTGCATCATCCACGATGTATGCAGAATTTATAGCATGTTATGAAGCCACGGGGCAGGCATTATGGTTAAAGAAATTCATACCCGACTTGAAAGTGGCAGATTGTATTGACAAACCACTAAAGATGTACCGACAATGAGCCTGCAGTATTTTATGCTCACAACAACAAGTCGAGTAATGCTACGAAACCGATTGAGGTTAAGTATTATGTTGTGAAACACAAGGTCCAGGATCAAACAATAAGTCTCGAGCATATAAGGACAAAAGATATGCTTGGATCCGCTAACGAAAGGCTTACCACCCAGCGTGTTCAAGGAGCACGTAGCCGGCATGGGTTTAAGGGAAAGTCTTACCTATCCTGGATCATAAGAGGCCCAAAAGTAAAAGAATTTGTTTCAAAACAGAGAAGTGCATTGTGGCTGTCTGATTCTATCGGCAATAGAGCTGTGACGATGAAACATGCCCTATGAACTAATCCAATATGAAACGAATAAAGTGAAAGTATAAAGTTAAAAGAAAAGTTGAGATCAAGGGGGAGAATGTTAGGATGATCTCCACGTCACCGATTCCAACGGATCGGTAACAAGTCCTTGACCTCGTTCGCGCCCTGATCGGGGGCGTCCAACCCTCATATGGTTGGTGGGCCCCTGTGACCTGCGCTATATAAAGAGGTGGGGGCCGGGGCACACGGTACGAGGTTCACCGCGCCGCCAGTCACCCCACCTACATTCCCTACCGATCTAGGGCTAGCGCAGTGCTCACGGGAAGCTCTGCCACCGCCGCCACCGCACGCTCACGCCACTCGCGCCGTCCCCATGGACAACGGCTCGAGCTCCTCCTCGAAGGGAGAAGGTTTGTCTCCCATACCTCTCTCGATCTCTCTCCGATCTTGCAGTATACATATAGATATAGTGTCTACCCGCACGGATGCTACTCTAGTTGATCTAGTAAAGTAAACATCTGGATGCATCCTTTCCAACTGATAACTGATGCATATATATCATGATTGTAAAAGTATCCCTTTCATGTTCTGCCATTGATTCTATTTCTATATCATGAACTTAATAAATAGGAATGTTGTCAGTGGGCAAACTACACCGGATGTGTCCCTCAAGAACAGGCCTTGGCCTCAAACCTCGGAAGAACTACAAACGCGATAGACGTCGGGGCCAGGTACACGGGCGAGTCAACAGCGGCAGGCACCGGGTTCAGAGCCGGGACGCTGCCGTCGTCTCCCAGCTCCAGCGGGACACCGTTCAGCAGCATTGTTCTGCTCTGGTGGTCGCCGTCCTTGGCGGTCAAATGGTACTCGTCCCTCTTTGTGGTCTCGCTTGACGCCTTGCCTCCCAGCCATGAGACTGCTCTTTTGGCGAAAGAGCTGTGCCTTCGCCGGTGTCCGCTTGTTCTATCGACGCTCACGTTGAGGTCGTTCTGCAGGGTCACGTTGTATCCAGTGCTGTTGCTTAGGTTGATCAGCAGGAGAGTGATCCCTTGCTGCATTGTCAGACAAGCGTTGTTCAGATTGTCAGGATAGATGTCCAAAATGATTAATCTAGCAAATGTTTCCATGGTAATGGAGTAACTTTTCAGAAAGAGCAAAGCACATAGCTTGACAGATTAAGCAGAGCAGCCATATCACTTCAATATTGGTAAAAACATCTGAAACTATCTCAACCAGATTGTTTTAAGAAGGTCATAGTGTTGGAATTCGTACGTGTCGTTTACTGCAGTGAGCATAAGCACGCAGCTTACGGGGTGCATTTATATCAACTGAAAGAACTCCATTGCCCATAAGCCGATGCCATAGTAGAGCACTGAAAACAAAAGGAGCGGTCGGCACATAAGAGCTGCGCCCTGGAAAAAAGTGCAGCAATCACCTACTAAAAGTTGACAAATGTGAGGCTTGCCTGTAGTAATCAGGATTTGGTAAGAAAGTTTCTGTGTCAAGCAGACCATAGTTGCCACCGATGAGAGTCTGCCTGCAGAACACTTTTGTATTGTACTTTGATGCCATTCCAAGTTGATCGAGATACCTGTTTCGATTGAAATTACGTCACAACTTATTTCTCGCACAAGATACTATATCAATGCGTTCTTGTTTAAGATTCATGAGAAGATATTGAAATCTGACCAGATGCTATTCATGAAAGTATTCGACACCAGGTGACGGCCATTGTTGAACACCCCACCGCTTTCACTAACCCAAGCAGAAGCCCATGTTCCATGCCTTTGGAGGGTAAGTTGCATGTCCCTGTAAGTATCTTCAGCACGATCTAGGTACTTAGGGTCTACTATCTTCCTCATAAGGTGCACATCATCCCCTGAAAGCAAAGTGTGACTTGCTGATGCATTCTAAATGTTAAACTACACAAATTGGTTAGATAGTTATCAAGTCTGTCCCAACATTAAGATGTTATTCACCACTAATTCTTCTTCTAAGAAAGGACTTGCTATTCCTTCAAAGAACAGTTTATGTAAGCCCTTTATATAGGAATTTATTGAAGCCTTTCCTTCACAATATGTATCACAAGAGGACAAAATTAAAACGATTATATTGTTTTACTGTAGTTAGACAGTTATTATTATGGCACATGGATATAACGTTTAGTAAACTCCTGCCAAGAAAATATGCCAAAAAAAGAGTCAAGCATAGAAAATGCTCAGTGCCATTTCTTCTGATATCTTCAAGTCATGCAAAGCATCATTCTACGGTTTTGGAGCACCACACGAGTCTTTTCTAAATGTTATCACAGCAAAGCAACATATCACATACCTCCTCCAAGATTGTAAATATGATGCGTCAAGGCACTAACGACACCGTGACCTGAAGCCTGAAGTAACCGAGTGTACCACTGTTGATCAAAGAATCCTCCAGGGGCTAGTAGGAGTGGCTGGGAGAGTGGTGCCCTATACAACTGCCGGAGTATGGATCGAAGTTCAGTTACATCCTTCCCATAAAGTTCAGCATCGACTCTTGCCCCGGTTCCATGCCCACTCAGCTCATTACCTGACAAGCCAAGAATATTGATGCGTTCAGAACTCAGAATAGCTTCTGTTTTGGAATAAAAGGGACAAATATAAGAGTCTGAGCACAGAACAAGAAATACGGTAAATTACCGAATTCCCATGAGTCAACTGGGTATCCTTTTGATACCGTGTAGTTCACAAAATCGTACGCATTTGTAGAGTTCCATTTTCCTGCCCAGAAGGAACGTTGGACATTATGCCTTCCATCGAGCGCATTCAGACCAAACGTGATAATTGCTCTGCAGATAGATTTTTGTTTATCCATGAGCTAGCTCTGATAAGCACATATAAATTACACAAATGACGCTAAACAGGCACATCCAGTTAGAAAATGATAAATCCCTCTTTGTGCACATCACTTCCTTGTTCATGTATTGCAATTAGTTATTTTGGTAACATCATATGGCTTGGTTTTACCATATTTCCACCGTAAACAAAATATAATGCTGAAGACATGCCGAAAGAACACCGCTGCTAGTTATTTCTTCAACTACCAATAGGTTAGAGAAATATCTACAGAAACACCTGAACTGAGAAGATGACAATGGAAATGCAATGACACCATGGTTCGAATTAAAAGAAATGCAATAGCACACGGCTATGCAGCTATAAGACTACGTGAGAAAAAACATGTGAACATCTGACACAAGTTATGCCTGCTAAGTTTAAATACTTCCAGCAAGTCAGCAATGGCATGGAAACAAATTCAGAATTAGAAGCCTTACCCTGTTTGCTCGAATAGATCATTCAGTTTGTCCCACCTATCCATACTTAGACAACCGGCTGAGAAACCAAACAAACCATTTGATACATTTGTGAATGGAGAGCATGGACTATTTGTCCCCACGTCATAAACAACTCGGTCTTGCAAAGAGCCTCCCAGCCTAATCCTCAAATTATCAAAAGCTGCAGAAAAAAGAGAGAGTCTATTTTTAGATAGTTAGCAAACTGACCAACTATCGCTAAGGCTGGTGCCAACGCGGGCTGGAGTGGAGGCGATACCGCCCGCGACGGGGCGAGAGGCGGGCGAGACGCTAGCGGCGGGCGGTGGTTCCACCGCCCGGCGGTAGGGGGTGGTACCGCCCGCCTATAGCCCGCATTGGAGGCGAGAGCGGGGCGAGAAGGAGGCGATAGCGGTGCTAGTGGGGGCGGTAGGGAGGCGATAGGGAGGAGAGGAAGTGAGAGCTATCACTATAGCCCGTGCACTGGCACCGTGGGGTGAGAGTGAGGATAAAAGCTGACGTGGCGAGGCTATAGTGGGGTGATGCATTGGCACCAGCAAGTATTCTTCGAGACTAACATGACTTGAACTACATATAGTATCATGTCAGAATTCTGCAGGACTTGCCTTAATTATCTTGTAATACATTTTTTCTTTCTTTCGAAATGGACTTGTAGTACATTAGAGATCGTAACAAGTGATAATATCATTGCAGAGATAAAAAAAAAGAACTTCCTTTGGAATACAAAATTCACATTAGGTGGGAACATATAAGATCCTTACATAGCTAAGAAAAATGATTACATATAGACCAGCGGCAAGTACTGAATGAGGAGCAAGTATTGGTACCTTTGATGGCTTGAGCCAGAAAGGGGTGATCCAAGTCCTGAACGAACCAGTTGGTAAAATCACCAGGCAAAGGAAAAGTAAGTCCAGGAACCGCAATGTGCAGTAACATTCTGCTGATAACAAGTCAAGAACATAAGACATATTACCAAATTCAGAATCGAAGATTGACCCCATGGACACTGGTTGTAGTTACACTTCTCGGGCGGCCACCAGTCCATGGTCGCACACACGTAGCTCGGATCCGTCTCGGCAATTTTCGCCGATCCTTTGACTATGACCGTGGTTTCCTGCGCCGAAGCCCAGCGAGGAGCATAGAGACAGGCGAGCGCTAGAAGGAGAAGCCTGGCCGCCATGCTTCCTACCTACCTGCATAGAAGATGACGGCAAAATCAGGACGATTCAATTGTATGTTCTGCTCCGCTCTGCGAGAGCGGCAGGCCACCATTTCCTTTGTAAGCAGAATCATCGAGGATTTGGGGTTAGATGCGATTTAAATCATGCGTAATTAAGCAGCGAAACTATGCACCGACGCTGAATTTGCCCAAACTGTTGGGATCGACAGCTCGGCGGAGGACAGCATATGCAGGTGACTCCGAACCGAATTAAGCAATTAGGCAGTCAGATCAGTGACAGCACGAGCATAATCATGTCTGGAAAAGTGGAAATGCTGCCGTCTGTCAATCAATCCGGAAGGCAAAGATTCGAAACTTGACATCTGAAAGGAAAGATGCCGCTCTTGAAAAGTGCGGAGAAGGAAGCGGACAGCCCACCTTCCCCCTTCCGTCACCGTCCGCGACCGGGAGAGCCGCGGCGGGGCGTGCAGGAGGCCGGGAGATCTGGTGGCCGGCTGCAGGGGCTGGGTTGGAGGCTTGGAGCTCAGGCCGCCATGCCCCAAGAGCTTTTTCGGGATGCTTCTGTCATTCTGTGCTGCTACCGGCAGGCAGTCGGCGGGGCAGCACCAGTCCAAGAAGCTTTGCTTGCTTGCTTGCTGGAGCGACGTGGCGGCTCGGGCAACAACAGGGCAGTGGGCAGAGCGAGCTAACAAGAATACTAAATTACCGTTCAGTGGGTATATCTGGATAGCAGTGCCATTCTCATTTCGGGTGGTAGAGTTGTTCTTTGGTCGGATGAAGATTTTCAGGTAACGAGTCTGAAATGTAGTGTAATTTGTTTTGTTTCAGGGTTTACGCGGATCCCGGACTGAATGGTATAGGTGGTGCCGAGAGCGACAGTGCGCCTACCTGGAGGTGTACGCACAAGATTCCGCTTTGTTAACCAAGAAAGAAGAGGCAGTGGGTTGGACGTTGGTCGGGGCTTGGATCCAGCGGCTGATGAGTAGATGCAACGCAAGGCACCTCGCTTTTTTTGTTCTATGTTTTTTACAAACACAGTACAAAAGTACGAACGTAGAGGTTTACATACATGCGCATATACTCACCTTTATAAACGCACACACGATACATTATCCATATGAGCATCTTTGAAAGACGCGACGGATCGGATCTTGAAATTGACGAAGTCACCACAAGCGCATCGCTATCGATGGGAACGCCTCCTTTTACTGAAAGAATATTTCGTCTTTATAAGACACACATGCATCAAACTCGAGATTTGAACTCTGGTGTGCTGAGGGTACAACCACCCACCTAGTCACCCAAGCTTAGGTTGGTTCTCGAAGGCAACTCGCTTCGGCTCCACATGAAACGTCACATATGCCCACCCAAACACAACCACAACTGGCTGACAGGCTTTGCAGTGTAACCGTGCAGGCTCAAATAATCGTTCGGTGGATAGCCACGAGTGTACATAAAGGGGAGTAGTGTGTGGTTGAAGCCGCGGAAAGGCACCAGATCTGCAGTGTGATATTCCGGCGCATTGCTTAATAGATTTGATAAAAATATTTATATAAATAAGTTGTAACTTCTTTTTCGAAAGCTTATCCCCAAAGAACTTCGAGGTTAACCGGGTTTGGTCCAGGGTGATTTGAGGATGGGTGACCGACCGGCATATTGATCCCGGATATGCACAAGTAAGAACAAAATGCGCAGAAAAAAACTAGTGTTGCTTTACGAGGTCAGTCTAGAGATCTCTTAGAGACCTGACAGGGGTAACATGCCCAAGTCCAGAGTGGTCGGGTAATACATGCGGTTTCTATTTTCTCTCCGTGGCACTAGTCACCAACATTGATAGTTTAAATAGAGTGGTCGGGGTGTTACATGCTGTTTCCATTTTCTTTCCGTGGCACTAGTCAACAACATTGATAGTTTAAATAGAGTGGTCGGGGTGTTACATGTCGTTTCCATTTTCTTTCCGTGGATGTTAAAGACGAAGGGCATCTCAACAGTTCCCTCATAATTTTGTTTTTGTTGAGATGCTTCGTACTGTTCGATACTTCTCTTAATGCCGTGGTTTTATTTGCAAAAAAAAAACATTGATAGTTTAAATGTTGGATTTTGGTTTGTGGATACTTAGCTCTAGACTGGACTGATGTATGTTTGGGCTGATTAATGCATTGCATATCTTTGGTTTTTGGCCCATCTCATGATTCATAGAATAATTTTCGGATAAACATTACAATATCTAGTTACTCAATACTCATACAAAAGAAAAATCTTAACTATATTTGTTTTCTTCCGTTTTATATATCATTTCATACGTTGGTAATATGATGTTGCTCAGCTATCGATGTATTTTACATGTATATTTTTTACGTAGTCATGGCCTCCTAGTCGTGAGTCAAATAAGTTGATATGCAAAAATGCCTTTGAAGTTATAACAAGTACAAAATATATCTATCATGTACATGTATTCTTCTTAATATATATTTTACTATCAAAATTCTATGTCATGTACATGTATTCTTCTTAATATTTAGGGTCAACTCTACCCTGACCATTTTAGTGAAGTTAGCAAGAAACAGTTGTTGTGTGATCCTTGTAAGTATGGGAAACAAAAGCAAAGTTCTTATGTATAATCACACAATCGTAGTAGTGTGCCACTTCAAAATATCCACTCAGATGTGCGGGGCCTAAGTGGAGTAGTATCAATTAATGGTTATCGTTGTTTTTTCACTTTTATTGATTGTTGCACTAAAACTTCTTGGGTGTATGTTTTGAAAAACAAGAGTGATATGTTTGAATGCTTTAGATATTTTTATAATATGGTGGTGAACAAAGAGTTTGAAGAATATTTATAAACTCGAGAATTATTCATCAAACCACTTGCTATCCAAGCACCTTGGAGCTGAATGGTTTTAGCTAAGAGAGAAAATAGACATCTCCTCGAGGTTACTAGGTGTTTGATGATAACTATGAATGTTCCTAAATATTTGTGAAGTGAGGCAGTGATGACTACCGCCTACTTAATCGACTGAATGCCATCTTTAGTGCTTGATCATAAGACACCACTAGAGTGCTTAACATGTAAAACTTCATCTGCGGTTCCTCCAAAAGTGTTTAGATGTGTGTGCTTTGTGAAAGATTATAGACCATCAGATGGGAAGTTAAATTCTAGACAATACTCCCTCATCTCCGTTCGGCAACGTGGGAGTGCGGAGGTTCGGCTGCTCCGAGCGAAAGCTGATGGCGCGGCAGCTGCGGATGTCGCTATCCTCTTGGGGGCCTTCATGGAGCCTTCGACCTCCTTCGCTCCCGGGGCATAGTTTTTCTGGTGAAAGCCTAGGCCGTGGTAGGGCCGGACGACGGCGTCGATCCACATCACTTCCCTCTTGGGGGCGTCGTCTTGAAGACTTTGTTCCCCAACGTGCTTTCCTGAGGCTGGACTCGTACGGCATCGCGGCGGGTGGCCGGCGATGTGTGAGGTCCGTGTGGTGGCTTGTGTGGCAACGATGGCGGTGGTGAGCGATGGTCTGGTAGCGTCAAGACCTTGGCTTCGGCTCGTTCTTCGTGCTTCGCCTGCGGTGGAGTCGGAGCTGCTATGGTTTGTCGAGTTTCTTCATTTGAGCAGCGTACGATGACCTGCAGGGTGGCCCTATGACGGTGATCTTCCTCGGCGCATGTCTTGCGCTTATCCTCTTCAGAGCTCGTCATCAGAGTCAAAGCTGCCGGTTGCTTCACGAGGAGTCGCTTGTTTGGCGGTGGCCGGCTTGAGCTTCACGGTGCCGCTTCGGCGAGGTCTTGGTGGTTGGTTCTTCGGTGAAGTCGGAGTCGCTGAAAAGTGATGACGATGACGTTGAAGGTCAACCGCGATGACTTCTCGCTTCGGTGGTCAGTGTATCTTGTGTGGGTTGCCAGGGTGGCTCTGTGCCCCCGCGGCGGCCGTGCTCCATGACGGTCGTCGGGGCACTTGTTTCGGTTTTCGGCCGGTTTCCCGCTAATAAACTGGCCAAATTCTGTACTTCTTCTTTATTAATGAAAATGGCAAGTCTTTTGCCTCGTTTCAAAAAAATAAAAATTCTAGACAATAAAATGAAAATTGCGCCTACAAAGGAGATAAAGCTGAGGAAGGCAATGATGCAGTTAAAAATAATATGCTTGTTTGAATAATGCCAACGGGTGATACACATGGTGATCAAGGTGATAGTGTATCAAAAACAGACAATGAGGATGTACAAGAGGAGTTTCAGGACAGACCAAATGAAGCACAATGGCCTAAACCGAATGAGGACCGACAACTTTAGGTATATCCAACGAGACACCAAACAGGAGAGGAACATGTGCAAGTGGAGGAAATCTTTCTAGAGTCATCCCCACGGACCAATGCTGGGAAATTTCCTTCAAAACTATCCCCATATTGTGTCCCAGATTATGTTTCATACTCCTCTATTGGGTCTCAATACAAGTCATTTGTAACATCTTTCGATTCTGCAGTACGTGTACCACATGACTGGCAAGAGGCAAAGCAATAACGAGCATGGGGGATGGCAATGCTAGAAGAGTTGCAAGCACCGAAGAAAACAACTCTCCCTACAAATAAGAAATGCGCTAATAACGTATATCATCAGGGGCGGAGGTAAGAAAATTAGTTTAGGTGTACAGAGATAGGGGATTAAAGTTTTAATAATTAATCATAAGACTAAAACTTAAGGTTGTGAGCTATGTTTTAGTACAAAATTACATTAGACTTACACAGACTTTCTCTTCTCCCAAAAAATAATGGGTGTACATTTGTACACCCATGTCCTTAACCGGCTCCGCCTATGTATATCATGCTCTGCTTTTTTCGAGGTAAATACTATACTCTAATTTTTGTGTGTATGAGTTTGTTTTGCAAAATGCTTAATTGGCCGGCTTGGAGATTTACGAGGGTTGGGTGGCCGTGGGAGAGTGCACCCACCTGGAGTTGCATGTATGGAGATCGCAATATTTCCGCTTAATTAAACAAGAAAGAAAAAAGCAGTGGGTTGGACATCGGTCGTGTCTTGGATCGAGTGGCTGATGAGTAGATGCAACGCAAGGCACCTCGCTTCGGTTCCGCAGGAAACCTCAGAGATGCACACCCAAAACAACCACAGCTTGCTGACAGGTTTTGCAATGTAACCGTGTAGGCTTCGGATGGCCACAAGCGTTCAGAAAGAGGAGTAATGCGGTTGAAAGCTGCGGAAAGGCAAATGATCTGCGGTTTCCATTTTCTTTACGAGGCAGTAGTAGTCAACGCCAATGTCTGTTCAAATGTCGGATTTGGTCAAAAGTTGCTACTAAGCCTAAAGCCAACTGGCAAGCTGGAGGTCGAAAAGTAGTGTTCAATGTCATATGCCATGTGTAATAGGGTATGCAGAGTCTGTTACTACATAGTTGAACTTCTTGTGTGCTAAACCCGCGCTTTAAACCTTTGGTTTTGTGGGATGCTACATTCAGGCTTTTGTGAGTTGAATATATGTCAAATCTGGAGCTATGTATGCCTTTGTTGAATCAATTCGGTTATATGTTGAACCTGTCATTTTTGTGGCTCTTATGGTCAGCCTTTTATCACGTGTTGACAAGATTCTTACTTTAATATGTTGTGTTGTTCTTGGTACTAAAAAATGATACGAATTAGGACAACATGGTGTCCAAATTTTATTTGCATATTATAATGTCCGAATTTGATACGTACAAACTGTATGGCAGCAAAATTTATATTTTAAAAAACTCATTATTTGATTATTTTATCATAGAAAATATCAAAACACATTTGATCTCAAAAGCCTAGAATGAAGGGAGAAAGGAATCTCTAAAAGGGGTAACCAAGAACTAAAGCTCATTATTTTATCATAGCAAATATCAAAACACATTATTTTATTCCACACTACAGTTGAAGTATATGAAACAACCCTGCTTGTATAAACCGGGATATTTAGAGAAGAAGATTGGAATGAGAAAGCAATGGCGATATAAAATTATAAGAACGGTTTCTGATCCTAGACCAACATGTGTCCCACGTGTAATTTATTTTCATCTCTAAAATTAAAGGTGCAAATATTAACATGTAAAATACAAAACTAATATCATCAGATACATCATGAAACATGTTTTCATATGATATCTGTAGAATATCATATTTATTGACAAATTTATCTAAAAGTCTGGTTAAACTTTACTTGGCTTGACTTAAAAAAAGAAGTCTCGTTCATTAGAATAGAGGGAGTAGAGTACAGTTTATTTTCGTCTCTAAAATTAACGGCGTGTTCTATATATTGTTAGTCCCGGCGTGTCATAGGCACAATATAAAGAATGTGGAACAACTAGTCAGAATTATTTCATCGAGGCAGCAAAGATAATATGAAGCAATCTAGCTACTATATCATTTTACAAATGTACTGATATACTCAACAAAGGTAAATACAACATGTAAAATTCCATGCCTATTTGTGAATCTTATTAAAAGAGGGGGTGATCCATATGGGAATCGGCTATTTTGTCCAGCGCTTGGGGGAGACCAAATCACAGACACTTTTATCTTCCAAACTATATATTTTAGCATCCCGACGAGTAACGGCCCCATGGATTCGCCAGTAGTCGGTATCGTCAGTAAAATAAACATGGTTTGGCAGCAGGCCTGGGTAATCCTTTGTGGAAAGACACCACGTATAATTATGCCCGATGAACAGCGCATCATCCCCCAAGGTATCCACACCCACAATATTTTGCTTGTCAAAGTCGACCCTGGATATTCCGATACTAGTTTTGTGCACTTGGCCGGACGAAGTACGTGCAATGTACATTATATGCGATGTCCGCTGACGATGTGTCTTTGAAAATTGTATCGCCCTTAGCGCAAGAACCTGCAATGGTGTAGCGATGGATTCCACCTTGGAGATTCATGGCGTAGAAAGCGCCGTCGTAAAATATGCAGTCAGAGTAGTTTGAACCGTGCAACGAGAGGTGGCGACCCAATGCCACTTGCTGTCGCCAACGACCCTCGCAAACGAGAGCTGCCTCTTGGGATTGTGAATCATCATGGCGATGCAACCCCGCCGAGAAGGATCGCAGGATAGCACCACCTTGCGATACAGGACATCCCGGAACTCGTCCGGCAGATACGGCTGCCGATCGTATTCCTTTCTGGGAAGAGTAGCGTCGTAGAAAGAAAGATCGTACCTTTGGAGTCTGCCGGTGTGGTCGAAGACGGGGTTCACGTGCTCGATGGTTGCGACGGGCGGGAATGGAGACCTGCTCACCGGTGGCGGGATTGAGGAGGTGGAGCTCCGAGCGGGAGTCGGCGGTGACGAGCCACCCGTAAGACGAGCCGATGACGCGGCGCTTCCGGATTGGAGGATCGGGGAGATGCATCTCGTAGGTTGCACTACTGTACGGTATAGATTTAGGGGTATTTCAAACTACCTCAATAGGTAGTTAAAGTGCCTCTATTTATTTTTAGAGACACTATGAAAAGTGCCCCGGATGATTGTGTCCCTAATTAAAATAGGGGTATTTTGAGTGAAATACCCTAAATACATTTAGGGGCACTTTGTAAACTGCCCCAAAATATTTTCACGGGTACTTTGAATTGTGCTTCTAAAGATTTTTAGGGGCACTTTGAGTTTTGCCTCTAATTGTTTTCAGAGGCACTTTGAGTTGTGCCTCTAATTGTTTTTAGGGCTCTTTGAAAACTGGCTCTAAATGTTTTCAGGGGCACTTTGAGTTGTGCCCCTAAAGGTTTTTTGGGGCACTTTGAATTTTGCCTCTAATGTTTTTAGGGGCAGTTTAAGATGTGCCTCTAAATGTTTTTAGGGCAGTTTGAAATGCGCCTCTAAATGTCTTTAGCAGCAGTTTGAGATTTGCCCCAAAATGTTTTTAGGGGCAGTTTCAGATGTGCCCCTAAACACAATTAGAAGCAACTCCAAGAAATGCCCCAAAAGATAATTTGTGGTAACTCTAAAAAAATGCCTCAAAACCCTGTTTAGAGGCACTTCGAAAAAGTTCCAGAAAATCTAATTAGAGGCAATATAAACAGTAATGCACCTAGTCCAATAGAGCAGTGAACAATAATGCAGAAGTAATCACATCATCCAACATAAACAAGAATTTGGAATTCATTCCTCAGTATGTAGCAATTCAATGTGCAAGCAACAACACCTACATTCTTCCTATTAAAAAATAAACTGACAATTTCCACTAACAATTACAATATGTAAACTCCGGGTGAAACCAATCCAGAACAGACCTAGAGAGGTAAGAGGCAACCAGGACACCCTCGGCGGTGAGGGCACTTCTCACGGTATCTCCTCGCTTTACAACTTCTCGATCTTCCACCGGACGTTGAAGACGTTCCACTGCATGTAAGGAAGCAAGACAAAAGACATACTCCCTGGAAATATAAGATGTTTTAGGTGCTTATAAAGTAGACTAGATACAACCTAAATCGAATGAACCTACATATTAAAAATAGACCTGATACAAACTAAAGTGGGTGAACCAAAAGAATACTTCAACATCTTACATTTTCATTCAAGTTTGTCAATGGATCGTCACTTCTTGCCTTCTTTTTACTATGAGTTAATTCCATTTTTTACCCTCATGTTTGACATTTGTGACAATAATTAACCCATTTAACAAAAATTCTTTCCGTTTATCCCATTTAGCGAAAGTTGTGCCAACTTTTACCCCATTTAAACTTTTACAACATTATGCTAGGTTGGACCTGGTCATCATGTCAATGTAGCTTCCCATATCTCAGCACATTTGTCTTGGCGTAATCCCGGCGATCTTCACATCCTAGTTCTGGCACGTCTCTATCATTTAGCTGTGTCATAGAACAGGACGGCGCTGCGGCGGTTTCAACAGAAGCAATGGCGGTGACTGAGATCGATCATCGCACAAACAAGCTTGCATATTTTGTCCATGGACGGGAGCACCAAATGGTGGGGTTATTCACACGGACTGGCGAGGATGTCGATAAGGGATGCCGTCATGATGCAAGCGAGAGAAGACACGAGGACGTGGATGAAGACAAGTGCCGACGAGAGGAAACATAAGGAGTCGTAGTATACAGTTTTAAATGGGGTATAAAGTGGCACAATTTTTACTAAATGGGGTAACCACTGAGACTTTATGTTAAATGTGGTAAGTGATCGTCCCACACATTCAGTATGCACTTTAGTTGTTTGTTCATTTCATCCAAGCATGAATTGTAGATCGTGTATCGGTCGTAGTTTTTGACATTTTCAACTGGGTTGCTACGTTGTGCGAACCGCACATGCACGACTAAAACCGTGTGTTGGTATGTACCTTCTTTTTGGCACATCGGTCATAGTTTTCACCTAGTTCATATATTCACGATAAATTGTAGCCAAAAAAAGGCTTTGGAGAAGAGGGCCAGGAGATGGGACAATGGTTCAACGCTGTTGCGTTGATCCTACTGGATGATTTCATCATGCTACCAGTCACACGGTTATACCATACTAGATGAAATGCGCGCTTCGCCGCGCCGCCTACACCATGTTCTACACTTTCGCGTGCATTTATTTTAATCAGCAAATCTACAATATGCACCAAAATATAGTTATGTTTTTATGTACATTTTCTTACTTTCCCCAGCCTTTTCACATGTATGTATTAGTACATAACAGAAGAAGAAATACCACATAAACAGATATACAAACATTATCTTCTCAAATACCATATGGAAGTGGTATTACAAACATTATCTTCTCAATACCACATGGAAGGGGTATTATAGTGCCTCTCATAATCACAGACACAACATACATTAGCTTCTGATAAGCGTGTCTAAGTGATCTAATGTGAAATCAGAACGTAGCCACCATATCATCCTTAAATGGATCCTAGTTTCCTTGTTATTTTTTTAGTAATGCCTTCCTATCTTCCTCTCAATACATTACCTTTCTCTTTGTTTGCCAAGAAAATTTCAGCAAAAGGCTCATTACTGAATTGCAAATGCATTGCGAAAGCCAGAATGAAGAAAACTGCGAAGAGTGTATGAAGCGTTAACTCAAAAACATTCTTGCAAGAATTTCTGAGTATTCTAGTATATCAAGAAGGCAACATCATTCTTATGGTCTCGAAAATATTCAGGCATTTACACGATTCACCGCGCTAGTGAGATCGCTAGTGAGACCGTCACTAAGTTTGTAATAAATCAAGAACATTACCACATGAAAATTGTACACGACCAATATGAATCTCCTAGCTAAATATATTTCTCTGGAACATTTCGTTGCTCACAATGTGTTCGCCAATGAATAGAAATTTGCCACCATATATACAAATGCATAGCACTATCAAGAAACTAAAGCTAAGAGCTAACAATCTATTCAGGTTACAAATCAACATATTCGATTTTTATAATTTGATAATAATTCATCCATGACGCAAGAACCTGCAAGATAATAAAAAAATCTCAATAGAGTTATTTTCAGAAAGCTTGTGAGCAATCATTGTATTAATTTAAGAGCCAACTACAGAATAACTAACTTGTGAACATTAGCAATGTACTGGAAGGCCAGTAATCACAAGCGAATAATAATGACAGTTTAACACGGATGAAACAACCCAAGTAGGACATAAGCTTAAGCAAGCAGATGAAACACCATATAAAGAAATTGAGCATACTAAACATTAATCATACAGAAAAATTGAAGTGTGCACTGAAACTTTATATCAGGCATAATACACTTGAACGAAAACTGAAATAAGGTAGCATCATAGGCAGCATAGTGACTATTCAGAATATTCAGAAATTTATCCCAACATAGCCCAACCATTGTAGAGGCATTGTACTGCAAGAGAAGAACAATTGCTTAAGCAATAATTTTCCCAGGTGAACATCTCAACCTAGTAACCTGCAGTGTACATACTCTCTGGAATCATCATAAGCGGGGAACTGCAACTGCAGCATTGTATGCACAACCTTTATGTAACCATCATGCTGCAAGCATAGAATGATTGCAGCCACACAACCCAATCTATTAACCTGGACTGCACCCTACCTTTCAATATACGTAGTATATTGATGAAACCAAAGAAGTATCCTACCATTTGAACATAAAAACAACCAATTTTCGTAGATAGAGTAGCATACATGACCTACATAACCATGGTAGCAGTACAAAGTAATCCATCTGACCAAACTAAACTAATACATAGAAATTCAGTTAATGCATTACATATCTAGGGTTACAATCACTTTAGCTTGAATGGAAGCAACGTGCACCTAATTAATATTTCTACCAAGACCACCACTGCCTAGAAGATTTTTGTCCTTCCAGACTATCGTTGCATAGAGCTGATAAGTTGTGTTGTACATTCATAGATAAATTAAAGCTAGTAACTTTATCTTCTATATCAACAGAATACAGTGCTTCTGTTAGTGCCACATAATCTTGCAAGAAGAAGCAACCAATCAATCAGTTGATGAATCCAAATATCAGCAATCCAGTTACTCACTTTGTGACCAGAACTGAACTTCAGCTAGGGGCTTGAAAAAACAAGGACATCAACCAAAAGCACTGAAGCACCACTCTACTGTTGACTACATGGTGAGCACACGTTGTACAAACATAAGGAGTACTTAAATCTGTAAAGAACTTAAGTTCTATAGCTGGAGTACTTTGCAGTGCAAAAGTTCTCTGTAGTAGATTCAGTTAAATATCTTAATCTGACCAAAAACAGAAATGTACCTACTTCATTTTCGACTCCTGTAGGTTACACCGTTCACAAAGAAACTTCATACCTACTGTCTCAACCTAGCCAGTAACTATCCCCAGTCTGCAAATATCGATGGCATGAGAACATGTGATTCAGGAAAGTGGAGAAAGAGAAGTATCAGAAGAAATTGAGGAAGAGAAGGCTACCTTGGGGTTGCAGCTCAGCTTGAGGAAGTCTGTCTTCCGACGCTGTACCAGTGCCCACCGCACCACCGTCAAGCCGTCACGCCTCCTTCCGTCTCGCACGCAGACACCACACCACCCCATTCACGGTGGCACCTCCTGAAACAGCCTCCTGTCGGCCTCTCGGTGGCAAACCTCGGCAGCGAGGTGCCGTCGGCAGAAGGTCAAAGCGGTTGCAACAATACAGATGTGGCTAGGCACCTCGATGGCGGTGTATCATCCCTCCTCCCTCATTATCTGAAGAAGAGTTGTCATGGTTAAATTTCCAACAACCCCATGTATCATGTAGTTGTGTGAACACATCACACCCGAGGCCGCCACCGCCGGAGGACAAGAAGAGTGCAGCCGCCGCCCCTCCATTCTCCTGCAACCTCAGAATAAAGCCTCCAGAAAGATTCACACGCCGACAAATACCGACAACTTTTATACTCAGCCACTTCATCCACCCCTTCCTCAGGCTCCTGTCCAGTCGAAGAACCTCCCACTGGACACACAGCAACGTTTGCCCGATCTGGGCCTTTAGTGATATACTTAAACAGATACTTAACCAAGTTAGTCTTGTTGCACCACTTAACATTCATATGTGCTTGATACCTCTTAAGCAAAGCAACATTATGCGGAACAACCCACCTATTATCCAAAACGTGACCATCCTTCACAACAGTCCGTCCGTCAACACGCCTCCTATAAATAGGATAGCCAGACTGATCAACATGTGTCTCCTCACAAAAAGACTTCGGAAACTTCTTCGAGCAAACACCATCTTTCATACACGGACATTTCCCGTTCATCCTACCACAAGGACCATGCACCATGAACTCATCGACCAGAGCATATGCTAGAGGATCTTCCAACACATCAGGCAACTCAGCTGACACAATGCCATCGATAAGCTGTGCTGATGCCTCTCCAATAATCTCATCAGTCCGCTGCTGCTGACGATCCAACCAAACCAAGATGTGAGCATGAGGCAAACCCCTTTTCTGGAACTCAACGGTATACAGAACTGCAACAAATACCAAACAAAACCAATCAGCAAAGACCATTATATCAAAAAAAAAAAAACAATGCAAGACACCAAAAAAAACACCTGCACGCGTTTTCCCGAACACCGTTCCATTCTTCACCTCACCATACAGCTGATCAAGCTTCATCTTAAACACCCTGGAAACAATATCCGACCTATCTGCCGGCTTCTGACCAGGCTCAGACCTAAGAGCATCCGCAACCTCATCCCATTTAGGATTACAGGTAAAGGTCACAAATAAATCAGGAGCGCCATAAGAACGGCAAATAGCCATCGCATCCTGATAATTTTGTGCCATATACCGCTTAGAACCAACGAAACCAGAAGGCAAAACAACCTTAACACCAACACTCCTGCCACTGGCCGACCCCTGCCCGACAGCATCAGTAATCCCCTGGTATGTCTCACTACACAACTTGTCCTGATTTTTAAGGATAAAAGAAAGCCTATTCGATTCAACACATGCAAAAGCATCAACACATGCCTGCTGAGAAAGCCGTCCACAACAAAGATACGGATTTGCCTGACCCTTCCTATAACAACATCGGTAAGCATAGTATTCCAGCATATACTAACTTCTGACCTGCCCCCTGCCGAAGCGTCTTCAGGCCCCATATAACTAATACCCAAATAAAAACCCTTGTCGCCATAAGGAAAAAGCAGAGGATATTGGAGAGACATCAAAGCAGGATGCAAAGGAGATATCCGCTTCAACCGACCATCCTCCAGCTCAACGACAATATCGAACTTACACCTATCAGCATCAAGATCACCCACGATAAGAGCCGCTAACTCATGAGCAGTAGGAGGACTATAAACCCTCGGATCATCCGAAGATGAACCAACAATTCGAAACCTAAACGGCGCACCAGCAAGCTCAACCTGCTCCCGAGAAACGCGGATCATTCTAAACTGTCTGACCAACGAATTACAACTATCAAGCATAGCAGTAAGAGAAACAACAATGTCCCGATCAGGAGCCGCACCACTACCCCCCTCAACCCCACTTCCACCCTCACCATCAAATACAGACATTCGATAATCAATCTCATTATCCGTATCAAAAATATACAGCTGAGCAAACTTCGGCGATTTATTAGGCGCGGGAACCAGAGAACTAATACGATGCCAAGGAAGGCCATTAATACGAAAAACATAAGGACCCCGTCCCGTATTTATACTATCATCAACCTTCACCCCTAGAGAAGAAAAGGCAAACATGCTACTGTAAGACCTGATCAACCGCATGAACTGAGACGACCCAGCTCCATCACCAAACCCAATCAACCGATCAAGAGGAGCCGGCCAGTGCCTATACGGTTCCAACCATACCCTACCACCCTTGCAGCAACGATTAGTAAACGTCTTCCTTTTATGGAACTTACTCAACTGAGTGGCCCGCTCATTATACCCAAAAAAAAGCCTTGCAATAAGTACATGTATATTCAGGACTACCGAGATATAACCTCCCACGAAAAGAAGCAAAGAAGCTGCAAAAAAAGACAACGAACAACGAACACAGTAAAGCAGGCAAAAAATAAAAAGCATCCCAAAATAAAAGAAACCAAAAACAATTAGTGACAAACAAACCTTTCAAATACGCAATATAATCTCGAGACATTCTAGCTGGACGACCATTTATCAAAACGGGAGGCCGGACACCTAAAATTCATGTACAACGCACGCTTAGCAGCCAAATCCAAAACAAAACGAAAAAGGAAACAGGAAAAACACAGAATTCACCAAAAAGATAAGGCCTCCTCCGAACACGACGACGCCTTCGGTTCTCACGCGCCATCTCTACGGACAAATACGGGAAAAAAGGATCACCTACAACAAACACCAAACCCTAAGAAACAAAGATGACAAACAAAATGATAGACCAAAGAATCAAAGAATAATACCAGGAGGGCGGGACGAAGGGACAATAACAAAAAAGTGCGGCGAAGGCGAAACCAAAGGAACAGCCCCCGACGCCTACACGGCGAACACCTAGAAACAATACCCGGAGCACCCGAGTTTGCAGAAGATAAAACCAACCGCGGAGCCACACGCCGCTCCGTACCACCGCCCAAATCCGCTACAGAGAACACAAACTGAATAAGACAGAGCCAAAAGAAAACAGAAAAAGAACAGCACACGAAACATACCCCGGCGCTTCCTCCCCGACGCCCACGACCCACCTGCACCGGCGCCCATTGCGTACAGCAAAACAGCTAGCCCCGAGAAACTAAAAAAAACACTAACCCACCATCAACCAACCCAAAAAGACATGCCTAAAACCAATTCCTCTCCTAACCAGCAAAGAGAGGAACAACAAATTCTACAACCACCATCTGTAACATGCACTCCAATCACCTTTTTAACTAAACTTACACAACCACATCACCACCCAAATAAATAAGAAGTCAACGACATCACGACCAGAACCAAAAGCAGCAAACATCGTCTACCCTCGGATACCACCAAACCTGAATCAAATTCAGAACTCTAAAACTACTACCAGAAACATGCACTACAAAACCCGCCACAAAATCGTAATCACCAGGCCACAACAGAAATTCAGCGAAACGAAACCTATCATACCTATTTTCATAAAACACATATTAGCTAGCAAACCATAACTGTAGCATCCAGTTCAACCAATTCAACTAAAACACACACCCCATGCACTGTATTAGCACTGAAATAGCATGAAGCTTTAAAAATAACAGACCAACAATGAGGACACGAATCTGAATCTAAACCAGATTCCTACCTCTCCAGATAAGCATAGCAAAACCATAATCACCAGCTTGCAACCTAAATTCACCAGAACGAAAAGTAGCATATTTATTTTCATAAAAGCACACATTAGCGTAAACAGGTCGTAACTGTAGGCTCGATTTCAGGCACTTCAACTAAAACGCACAACACCTCTACCCCACGTGCACTGTATTGTACAGATTAGAATGTAGCAGATGAACAATAAAAACACGAATCTGGCATGCATTATATTAGGGGTGGAAATACAGGCAGATCAGCACACAAATCCAACCAAGCCGGTCAACAACTTCATACAGAGAAAAATATATACATGACATCAGGCAGAGAGCCACAGAAATATTAATACCGGCGGAGCAGTCAGTGCAGACAACCACATCGATACAGATGCCGCTTAGAAGTTCATGTTTGATTATCCACTTTAGCAAGCCCTGCAGCAGTTTACTGACTATGCCAGCGGTCTGGCAAATATTGCAAATTTCTCCTATCAGCAGTACTACCATATGTGATGTTTATTTCAGCTTGCAGGTTTTCTAAAAAGACACATACATATCGGCAGCAGTAAAGCAGCCTGACACAACAACAAACACTGCCAATAAATTCAGCTGGCATGAGGTACTACGATTCTACGAATCTCATCTCAGGTACTAAAACGTAGCAGCATCTCAGAGGGGGAAAAAGATCTTATTACAAAGAAGAGAGAGCAGCAGCCAGATAATAAACCATCCAAAAAAGAGGAAAAACTCAAGAAGAACGAAGGTACGTACCTGAGCCCTGAGGGAAACCAGCCGGCCGCGCCGGCCGCCCCAGCCGAACGAACACGTGAAGAAGATCCCACCAAAGAAACAGCCCGTCCAGACCTAAATCGCGAAAAAAAAAACGTGATTAGCACGGGAATAGGCAAGATTCGCCAGGGAAAAGAAAGGAAACGGCAGATCGAAGAGCAAAGGCACCGTGAATCGGCCGGAATCGAGACCAGCGGAGAATCGCACGGAATCGAGACGAAATCTTGCACGCGAAGAGGAACAAACACGGTCGGTCAAACCCCGACGGAGAAGATAAACCATGCCCGAGCAGAACACGCGGCAACCATGCGCAGAACCGGGCCAGGCACAAATGGAGGCACATACACCGACAATGGGCCCCACGGCACCGTCCAAACGCTGAGGAAGCTGGGATTGCAACGGCCTTAACTCTTTTAAAGAATAGTTCTCATCCGATTGGCCAGTCTCCTTCACTTGACCGAGTCGAATTCATTGCATCCGTTATAAATTTCATGTTTTCGAACTTTCAGGTAGAATGTCTATTAGCCTCAGCACAACATGTTATCATAATAATGTTCAACATAAAATACATAGCAGATACTAAATCTGAATGTTGTTCGGCAGCTAGAGCATGTCCTATTCGAGGGGATGTGTGTAGCTTTATTTGCATGTAGTTCTTTTCTTAAGAGATCAAGTGATAGTATATGTCATCTGTTCCTGTAATTTTTCAAACAAGTTAGTATAACTCTGTGTTGTGTTTTTCTGACTGAGCAGTCTGTCATGGAGCCGATGGAAACCATTGCTCAGAGCTTAGGATCAACGACGGCGATGACACTTGAAGATGATGCCAACGGTTTCTTCATGCTAGTTTAGTTGCTTAGTTGCATTGATAATAATTTCAATACCATGCCATGTCACTTCTGACTTGTATATTTTGCTATGGTGCAATGTTGTTCAGTTTGGAGAACTTAATCGTGTTGTTACCTGGTGTTTTGTCAAGAACTTGATCGTATTAGCTATCGGGGCAATTGCAAAACTGCCCCAAAATGGAGCCACCTAATGGGGCACTTTGAAAGTTGCTCCAAATAGGACTCACCTACTGGGGCACTTCTCCAAACTGCCTTAATGGGTAGCTATCTACTGAGGCACTCCGTAGCTACCTATTGGGGCACTTCTTCAAACTGCCCTAAAAAGGACTCACCTACTAGAGCATTTCTCCAAACTGCCCCAATAGATAACCACATATTGGGGCACTTCTCCAAACTACCGCAATAGGTATATACCTCTTCTCCAAACTACCTCAATAGGTAGAGCATTAGAGGCATCTTGACCGAAGTGCCTCTAATGAAGGTATTTAGGGGCACTTTGAAAAGTGCCCCGGGGCAAAGTACCCCTAAATCCCAACCGTGTACTAGTGTTGATTTGTCAGCCAGGCTGGATAGATCAGCGACTCGGGGGCTGCCGGCGGCGTTGGTGTAAAGGAGGCAGGGGGTTTGTGGGTGGTTGTAGAGGCCGATGCGGCGGAGGGTCTGGGAGGCGGCGAGCCAGGTGGTGCAGACGGCAGCGGAGTAGAAGAAGTCCGGGAACTCGAGCTTACAGAGAACGGTGATGAGGATGTCGACCTGCAGGTTGGACCAGTCGAGTTCGGTCGGCGGTGGTTCCTCCATTACGCAGGGATTAGGTTTGGGAGCACGCCAGAGTAGGAGTGGACTTTGATTCGTCCTAGGCGTCGAGCCGTTGAGCCACAGACCACAGAAAACCTAGCTAATATATCCGGACGGGGCTCGTAAAAGTCGAAGAAATTAGATAACAAGCGTGTTGACATGTAATATATTACCTCCCTCTCCTTGAATAAGGGCATCTCCGACGGGCCGGCACACATCGAATGTTTAAAGTGCAAAGTAGTCGTGCGCGTTCGTTTGCACCGACCCACGGACACCAAAATGGTTGTACATGGCCACGGTGACCGTTTCCGTTGGGACATCTACAGGGGGCCGACACATATTTTTTTGGTTGACACCGTCAAGGTCGGTAATCATTGCGGTTAATGTACCATTGAGGCCTGTCACCGGTGATTACCGGTTCGCGTGCAAAGATGGTGCTTCCCGCGCCCCTCCAATACATTGGTGAGTGATACGTCTCCAACGTATCTATAATTTCTGATGTTCCATGCTAGTTTTATGACAATACATACATGTTTTGTTCACACTTTATATCATTTTGATGCATTTTCCGGCACTAACCTATTAACAAGATGCCGAAGCGCCGCTGTTTTGCTGTTTTTGGTTTCAGAAATCCTACACAGGAAATATTCTCGGAATTGGACGAAACAAAAGCCCACGGTCCTATTTTCCACGGAGCCTTCCAGAACACCGAAGATGAGTCAAGGAAGGGCAGCAGGGGACCCACACCATATGGCAGTGCGGGTGGCCCCCTCGCCGACCTATGGGGAGGAGCCCCTGGCTCCCCCGCCGCCTATATACTCTCCGTCGCGAAAACCCTAAAACACGAAGTCATATTACACGAAGAGTTCGTAGCCGCCGCCATCGCGAAGACAAGTTTCGGGGACAGAAGTCTCTGTTCCACGCGCCGGGACGGGGAATTGCCCCGGAGTCATCTCCATCGACACCACCACCATCTTCATCGCCGTTGTTGTCTCCTATGATGAGGAGGGAGTAGTTCTCCCGAGGCTGAGGGCTCTACCGGTAGCTATGTGGTTCATCTCTCTCTCATGGTGTGATCTTTATGAATATGTAGATGTTACTCTTGTCTATTATGCACTCTAGAGGTTACTTTAAATATGAACTCCGGATGTTGTGGAGCTTGTTTACTCCGGCTTGAGGGAGCTCTTGTAGCCCTACACAATGAATGGTGTTTGTTATCCAACAAGAGAGTGTTTGAGAGTAGTACTTATTTGTTCATCTATGTGATCATAGGCTTTGCAATCTAGATGTCATATGCTATTCAAGTGTTTTATTATGTGAACTTTGGAGTTACTGTGACCTCGGTGTAATGGTGACAGTGTGTGCGCCGTGTAACTCCCTTATGAATTGTGGTGTGTTAGTACCTCCTATGAATGCTCACGGTGACAGTGTGGGGTGTTTATTAGTACTTGGGAATACGCCTTTGAGGTGTGCTTTTGCACACTTGCCCAATGAATTTGAGTTCTTTATCCAATAAGAGAGTAGTATGATGAAGTGCTTATATTTATATTCAATTATGATTGCAATGTTGAGAGTGTCCACTAGTGAAAGTAGGATCCCTAGGCCTTGTTTCCAAATACTGCAAACATCGCTTATTTACTGTTTTACTGCATCTTTACTTCCTGCAATATTTACTTCAGATCGCAATTACCGTTTACCACCATCTATACCACCTGCGTTTTAATATCTCTTCGCCAAACACCTATACATCTGACAAGTGTATTAGGTGTGTTGGGGACACAAGAGACTTCTTGTATCTTAATTACAGGGTTGCTTGAGAGGGATATCTCTGACCTCTACCTCCCTGAGTTCGATAAACCTTGGGTGATTCACTTAAGGGAAACTTGCTGCTGTTCTACAAACTGTGCTCTTGGAGGCCCAACACTGTCTACAGGAATAGAAGCGTGCGTAGACATCAAGCTATTTTGGCGCCGTTGCCGAGGAGGTAAGGTAAAAGGTATTCACATCCTCCGACTACTAAGCTATTTCCTAGCACTGTTGCCGGTGTGTGAGTGCTCAAAGCTATCTCCTTTAGATTCTGCAATTTTATCTTTTTATCTCTTGTTTTTATTTTTCACTAGTTAGGCGTAATGGAAAACAACAAAAATATTAGAGATCTTTATAGTATTTATCTTGAGCTAGGACATGAGGTGTTTGAAGAGAAAATTTAAAAACCTATGGAACTTTATATGCATGCTAATGGCAATGTTATTAGTATGAATGCTTTGAACACCATTGTTGCTAATGCTATGGAAAATTCTAAGCTTGGGGAAGCTGGTTTTGAGGAGCATGATATTTTTAGTCCCCCAAGCATGGAGGAGAAAATTTACTTTGATGATACTTTACCTCCTATATATGATGATTACAATGATGACTATCATATTTTCAGTCCACCTACTATTGAGGAGAAAATTAATTATGATTACAATATGCCTCCTATATATGATGATTATGGTGATGAGAATAATAATGATAGCTATCTTATTGAATTTGCTCCCACTACAATTAATAGTAATGACTATGCTTATGTGGAGAGTAATGATACTTTTATGCATGTGAATAAGAATGTTTCATGTGATAGTTATATTGTTGAGTTTGTTCATGATGCTACTGAAAGTTATTATGATCAAGGGAAACATGGTTATATGCATCTTAATAATATTAAGTTTCCCCTCTTTATGTTGAGAATCTTTAAGTTGCGCTTGTGTTGCCTTTCTATGCTTGTTGCATTATGCTTACATGACTTGTTTACTTACAAGATTCCTTTTCATAGGAAGTGGGTTATACTTAAAAGTGTTTCTTATTTGCTTTTGATGCTCTCTTTTGCTTCAACTCTTATTTCTTGCGCGAGCATCATTAAAATCTGAGCCCATCTTAATGGCTATAAAGAAAGCACTTCTTGGGAGATAACCCATGTTTTTATTTTTCTACTGTTTTGTTGTGTCTTGAAAGTTGTTACTACTGTAGCAACCTCTCCTTATCATGTTTATTTTGTTTTTGTGCCAAGAATTGCCTCTAATGGTAAGAAAGTGGTATTTGGGAGATTTGCAATCTTGTTTACTGTTTCTGGTTCGTCACGAGAAAAATCGCAAAAATCACCAGAACGTAAGTTTGAGCTGCCAATTTACGAGCATCTTCCCCAGGTATTTATCTAACTTTTATTAGTTCAGAGTTTTTCGAGTTACGCAGCGTAACTATTTTTCAAAAATCAATTTTTACGAACTGTTCTGTTTTGACAGATTCTTGCACTGTTTTGCATTTGCATCTTTCTGCCCACCTTTTTGAGTTCTCTTGATCAAAGAGCCTTATTGAAGTTGTGCTACAGTAGTTAATACTTATTAAAATTCTTTTCATATGTCATACTGAACTTTGTAGATTTGATTAATATTATCATTACACTAACGCTGCTAATGAGATTTGTGATGTGTTTTGTATGAAGGAAGTTTTAAGTGTAGGAAAGAAGAATGATGAAATGAGATGAAGAATGGACAAAAGCTCAAGCTTGGGGATGCCCATGTCACCCCAAGATATATTCAAGAAGTACAAGCGTCAAAGCTTGGGGATGCCCAAGGCATCCCCTTCTTCATCAATAAAAATATCAGGTCCTGTTTCTGTTCACTATATTTTTATTGCTTCATATACTATGTGTTATTCTTGGAGCGTCTTTATTTTCTGTTGTGTATTTTATTTTCAATAAAGTGGGCACCATCATACCATGTTTGTGTGGGAGAGAGACACGCTCCGCTTTTTCATATGAACACTAGTGTTCTTCGCTTTTACTTTTAATGTTCAATGGCGAAAGTTGATCGCTTCACATATTGCTATTTGGTTGGAAACAAAAAATGCTTCATGTGGTAATTGGTATATTGTCTTGAATAATTTGATACTTGGCAATTGTTTTTAAGCTCTCATAGATCATGTTTAAGCTTTTGCATCATGTAGTTTAAACCTATTAGTGGAGAACTACTGTAGAGCTTGTCGAAATTTGGATTGCATGATTGATCTCTCTACAGTCTAGATATTTTTTGGTAAAAGTGTTTGAGCAACAAGGAAGACGGTGTAGAGTCTTATAATGCTTGCAATATGTTCTTACGTAAGTTTTGCTATACCGGTTCATACTTGTGTTTGCTTCAAACAACCTTGCTAGCCAAAGCCTTGTACTGAGAGGGAATGCTTCTCGTGCATCCAAAACCTTGAGCCAAAACCTATGCCATTTGTGTCCACCATACCTACCTACTATGTGGTATTTCTGCCATTCCAAGTAAATACTTCATGTGCTACCTTTAAACAATTCAAAAGCTATTATCTCTTATTTGTGTCAATGTTTTATAGCTCATAAGGAAGTATGTGGTGTTTATCTTTCAACCTTGTCATTTACTTTTGACAGACTTTCACCAATGGACTAGTGGCACATACATCCGCTTATCCAATAATTTTGCAAAAGAGCTGGCAACGGGGTGCCCAGCCCCAATTAATTAACTTGCATTAATAATTCTCTTCACATGTTTTGCCCGATCTATCAGTAAGTGATACGCGTACAGCACGCGTCCGTTGGGAACCCCAAGAGGAAGGTGTGATGCGTACAGCGGCAAGTTTTCCCTCAGTATGAAACCAAGGTTTATCGAACCAGTAGGAGCCAAGAAGCACGTTGAAGGTTGATGGCGGCGGGATGTAGTGCGGCGCAACACCGGATTCCGGCGCCAACGTGGAACCTGCACAACACAACCAAAGTACTTTCCCCAACGAAACAGTGAGGTTGTCAATCTCACCGGCTTGCTGTAACAAAGGATTAGATGTATAGTGTGGATGATGATTGTTTGCAGAAAAATAGTAGAACAATATTGCAGTAGATTGTATTTCAGTATAAAGAATTGGACCGGGGTCCACAGTTCACTAGAGGTGTCTCTCCCATAAGATAAACAACATGTTGGGTGAACAAATTACAGTTGGGCAATTGACAAATAAAGAGGGCATGACCATGCACATACATATTATGATGAGTATTGTGAGATTTAATTGGGCATTACGACAAAGTACATTGACCGCTATCCAGCATGCATCTATGCCTAAAAAGTCCACCTTCGGGTTATCATCCGAACCCCCTCCGGTATTAAGTTGCTAACAACAGACAATTGCATTAAGTATTGCGCGTAATGTAATCAGTGACTACATCCTTGAACATAGCACCAATGTTTTATCCCTAGTGGCAACAACACATCCATAACCTTAGAGGTTCTTGTCACCCCTCCAGATTCACGGAGACATGAACCCACTATCGAGCATAAATACTCCCTCTTGGAGTTACTAGCATCAACTTGGCCAGAGCATCTACTAATAACGGAGAGCATGCAAGATCATAAACAACACATAGACATAACTTTGATAATCAACATAACAAGTATTCTCTATTCATCGGATCCCAACAAACGCAACATATAGAATTACAGATAGATGATCTTGATCATGTTATGCTCACAAGACCCGACAATGAAGCACAATGGGGAGAAGACAACCATCTAGCTACTGCTATGGACCCATAGTCCAGGGGTAGACTACTCACACATCACTCCGAGGCGACCATGGCGGCGTAGAGTCCTCCGGGAGATGAATCCCCTCTCCGTGGCCGGAGGAGATCTCAATCCCCGAGATGGGATTGGCGGCGGCGGTGTCTCGAGGTTTTCCGTATCGTGGCTCTCGACGGGGGTTTCGCGACGGAGGCTTTAAGTAGGCGGAAGGGCAGGTCGGATGGGGCACGAGGCCCCACACCAGTCGGCGCGGCCAGGCTCCTCTTCGGTCTTGGAAGCTTCGTGGCAAAATAGGACCCTGGGCGTTGATTTCGTCCAATTCCGAGAATATTTCGTTACTAGGATTTCTGAAACCAAAACAGCAGAAAACAAACGGCACTTCGGCATCTTGTTAATAGGTTAGTTCAGAAAATGCACGAATATGACATAAAGTGTGCATAAAACATGTAGTTAACATCAATAATGTGGCATGGAACATAAGAAATTATCGATACGTTGAGACGTATCAGCATCCCCAAGCTTAGTTCTGCTCGTCCCGAGCAGGTAAAACGATAACAAAGATAATTTCTGGAGTGACATGCCATCATAACCTTGATCATACTATTTGTAAAGCATATGTAGCGAATGCAGCGATCAAAACAATGTATATGACATGAGTAAACAAGTGAATCATATAGCAAAGACTTTTCATGAATAGTACTTCAAGACAAGCATCAATAAGTCTTGCATAAGAGTTAACTCATAAAGCAATAATCCATAGTAAAAGCATTGAAGCAACACAAAGGAAGATTAAGTTTCAGCGGTTGCTTTCAACTTGTAACATGTATATCTCATGGATAATTGTCAACATAGAGTAAAATAATAAGTGCAATATGCAAGTATGTAGGAATCAATGCACAGTTCACACAAGTGTTTGCTTCTTGAGGTGGAGAGAAATAGGTGAACTGACTCAACATTGAAAGTAAAAGAATGGTCCTCCATAGAGGAAAAGCATCGATTGCTATATTTGTGCTAGAGCTTTGATTTTGAAAACATGAAACAATTTTGTCAACGGTAGTAATAAAGCATATGTATCATGTAAATTATATCTTACAAGTTGCAAGCCTCATGCATAGTATACTAATAGTGCCCGCACCTTGTCCTAATTAGCTTGGACTACCGGATCATCGCAATGCACATGTTTTAACCAAGTGTCACAAAGGGGTACCTCTATGCCGCCTGTACAAAGGTCTAAGGAGAAAGCTCGCATTGGATTTCTCGCTATTGATTATTCTCAACTTAGACATCCATACCGGGACAACATAGACAACAGATAATGGACTCCTCTTTTATGCATAAGCATGTAACAACAATTAATAATTTTCTCATATGAGATTGAGGATATATGTCCAAAACTGAAACTTCCACCATGGATCATGGCTTTAGTTAGCGGCCCAATGTTCTTCTCTAACAATATGCATGCTTAACCATAAGGTGGTAGATCTCTCTTACTTCAGACAAGACGAACATGCATAGCAACTCACATGATATTCAACAAAGAATAGTTGATGGCGTCCCCAGAAACATGGTTATCGCACAACAACCAACTTAATAAGAGATAAAGTGCATAAGTACATATTCAATACCACAATAGTTTTTAAGCTATTTGTCCCATGAGCTATATATTGCAAAGGTGAATGATGGAATTTTAAAGGTAGCACTCAAGCAATTTACTTTGGAATGGCGGAGAAATACCATGTAGTAGGTAGGTATGGTGGACACAAATGGCATAGTGGTTGGCTCAAGTATTTTGGATGCATGAGAAGTATTCCCTCTCGATACAAGGTTTAGGCTAGCAAGGCTATTTGAAACAAACACAAGGATGAACGGTGCAGCAAAACTCACATAAAAGACATATTGTAAACATTATAAGACTCTACACCATCTTCCTTGTTGTTCAAACTCAATACTAGAAATTATCTAGACCTTAGAGAGACCAAATATGCAAACCAAATTTTAGCATGCTCTATGTATTTCTTCATTAATGGGTGCAAAGCATATGATGCAAGAGCTTAAACATGAGCACAACAATTGCCAAGTATCACATTACCCAAGACATTTATAGCAATTACTACATGTATCATTTTCCAATTCCAACCATATAACAATTTAACGAAGAAGAAACTTCGCCATGAATACTATGAGTAGAGCCTAAGGACATACTTGTCCATATGCTACAGCGGAGCGTGTCTCTCTCCCATAAAGTGAATGCTAGGATCCATTTTATTCAAACGAAACAAAAGCAAAAACAAACCGACGCTCCAAGCAAAGCACATAAGATGTGATGGAATAAAAATATAGTTTCAGGGGAGGAACCTGATAATGTTGTCGATGAAGAAGGGGATGCCTTGGGCATCCCCAAGCTTAGACGCTTGAGTCTTCTTAGAATATGCAGGGGTGAACCACCGGGGCATCCCCAAGCTTAGAGCTTTCACTCTCCTTGATCATGTTGCATCATACTCCTCTCTTGATCCTTGAAAACTTCCTCCACACCAAACTTAGAACAACTCATTAGAGGGTTAGTGCACAATAAAAATTAACATGTTCAGAGGTGACATAATCATTCTTAACACTTCTGGACATTGCATAAAGCTACTGGACATTAATGGATCAAAGAAATTCATCAAACATAGCAAAAGAGGCAATGCGAAATAAAAGGCAGAATCTGTCAAAACAGAACAGTTCGTATTGACGAATTTTAAAATGGCACCAGACTTGCTCAAATGAAAATGCCCAAATTGAATGAAAGTTGCGTACATATCTGAGGATCACGCACGTAAATTGGCTTAATTTTCTGAGCTACCTACAGGGAGGCAGGTCGAAATTCGTGACAGCAAAGAAATCTGAAACTGCGCAGTAATCCAAATCTAGTATGAACTTTACTATCAAAGACTTTACTTGGCACAACAAAACACAAAACTAAGATAAGGAGAGGTTGCTACAGTAGTAAACAACTTCCAAGACACAAAATAAAAAAATACTGTAGTAAAATAAACACATGGGTTATCTCCCAAGAAGTGCTTTCTTTATAGCCATTAAGATGGGCTCAGTAATTTTAATGATGCACTCCCAAGAAATAGTATTTGAAGCAAAAGAGAGAATCAAGAGGCAAATTCAAAACACATTTAAGTCTAACATGCTTCCTATGCATAGGAATATTGTAAATAAACAAGTTCATGAAGAGCAAAGTGACAAGCATAGGAAGATAAAACAAGTGTAGCTTCAAAAATTTCAGCATATAGAGAGGCATTTTAGTAACATGAAAATTTCTACAACCATATTTTCCTCTCTCATAATAACTTTCAGTAGTATCATGAGCAAACTCAACAATATAACTATCACATAAAGCATTCTTATCATGAGTCTCATGCATAAAATTATTACTCTCCACATAAGCATAATCAATTTTATTAGTTGTAGTGGGAGCAAATTCAACAAAGTGGCTATCATCATATATAGGAGGCATATTGTAATCATAAAAGAAAATTTTCTCCTCAATGCTTGGGGGACTAAAAAGATCATGCTCATCAGAGCCAACTTTCCCAAGCTTAGAATTTTCCATAGCATTAGCAACAATGGTGTTCAAAGCATTCATAGTAATAACATTCCCATTAGCATGCATATAAAGTTCCATGGGTTTTTGAATTCTCTCTTCAAACACATCATGTCCTAATTCAAGATAAAGTTCATAAAGGTCTCTCATATTTTTGTTGTTTTCCATTATGATTAACTAGTGAAATAAAAATATGCATGATATTAAGTAAAGTAAATGCAAGTAACTAATTTTTTATGTTTTTGATATAGAGTGCAAACAAGATAGTAAATAAAGTAAAGCTAGCAACTAATTTTTTTTGTTTTGATTTAGTGCAGCAAACAAAGTAGTAAATAAAACTAAGCAAGACAAAAACAAAGTAAAGAGATTGGGAAGTGGAGACTCCCCTTGCAGCGTGTCTTGATCTCCCCGGCAACGGCGCCAGAAAAAGAGCTTGATACGCGTACAACACGCGTCCGTTGGGAACCCCAAGAGGAAGGTGTGATGCGTACAGCGGCAAGTTTTCCTCAGTAAGAAATCAAGGTTTATCGAACCAGGAGGCCAAGAAGCACGTTGAAGGTTGATGGCGGCGGGATGTAGTGCGCAACACCAGAGATTCCGGCGCCAACGTGGAACCTGCACAACACAACCAAAGTACTTTGCCCCAACGAAGTGAGGTTGTCAATCTCACCGGCTTGCTGTAACAAAGGATTAGATGTATAGTGTGGATGATGATTGTTTGCAGAAAACAGTAGAACAATATTGCAGTAGATTGTATTTCAGTATAGAGAATTGGACCGGGGTCCACAGTTCACTAGAGGTGTCTCTCCCATAAGATAAACAGCATGTTGGGTGAACAAATTACAGTTGGGCAATTGACAAATAAAGAGGGCATGACCATGCACATACATATTATGATGAGTATTGTGAGATTTAATTGGGCATTACGACAAAGTACATAGACCGCTATCCAGCATGCATCTATGCCTAAAAAGTCCACCTTCGGTTATCATCCGAACCCCCTCAGTATTAAGTTGCTAACAACAGACAATTGCATTAAGTATTGCGCGTAATGTAATCAGTGACTACATCCTTGAACATAGCACCAATGTTTTATCCCTAGTGGCAACAGCACATCCATAACCTTAGAGGTTCTTGTCACCCCTCCAGATTCACGGAGACATGAACCCACTATCGAGCATAAATACTCCCTCTTGGAGTTACTAGCATCAACTTGGCCAGAGCATCTACTAATAACGGAGAGCATGCAAGATCATAAACAACACATAGACATAACTTTGATAATCAACATAACAAGTATTCTCTATTCATCGGATCCCAACAAACGCAACATATAGAATTACGGATAGATGATCTTGATCATGTTATGCAGCTCACAAGACCCGACAATGAAGCACAATGGGGAGAAGACAACCATCTAGCTACGCTATGGACCCATAGTCCAGGGTAGACTACTCACACATCACTCCGGAGGCGACCATGGCGGCGTAGAGTCCTCCGGAGATGAATCCCCTCTCCGGCAGGGTGCCGGAGGAGATCTCCGAATCCCGAGATGGGATTGGCGGCGGCGGCGTCTCCGTAAGGTTTTCCGTATCGTGGCTCTCGGTACTGGGGGTTTCGCGACGGAGGCTTTAAGTAGGCGGAAGGGCAGGTCAGGATGGGGCACGAGGGCCCCACACCACAGGTCGGCGCGGCCAGGGCCTGGGCCGCGCCGCCCTGGTGTCGCCACCTCGTGGCCCCACTTCGTCTCCTCTTCGGTCTTCTGGAAGCTTCGTGGAAAAATAGGACCCTGGGCGTTGATTTCGTCCAATTCCGAGAATATTTCGTTACTAGGATTTCTGAAACCAAAAACAGCAAACAGCAACCGGCACTTCGGCATCTTGTTAATAGGTTAGTTCCAGAAAATGCACGAATATGACATAAAGTGTGCATAAAACATGTAGTTAACATCAATAATGTGGCATGGAACATAAGAAATTATCGATACGTTGGAGACGTATCAGTAAGCAACTTAATTTTGCAAATAGACACTCCTCCATGGTATGTGAATGTTGGAAGGCACCCGAGGATTCGGTTAGCCATGGCTTGTGTAAGCAAAAGGTTGGGAGGAGTGTCATCAATAATGAAACTAAAATACATGTGTAAACAAAAGAGAAGAGGGATGATCTACCTTGCTGGTAGAGATAACGTCCTTCATGGGAGCCGCTCTTGAAAGTCTGGTTGATAAGGTAGTTAGAGTGCCCACTACCATTCATTGACAACAACAAACACCTCTCAAAACTTTACTTTTATGCTCTCTATGTGATTTCAAAACTTGAAAAGCTCTAGCACATGATTTAATCCCTGCTTCCCTCTGCGAAGGGCCTTTCTTTTACTTTATGTTGAGTCAGTTTACCTACTTCTTTCCATCTTAGAAGCAAACACTTGTGTCAACTGTGCATTGATTCTTACATTGAAAGATCGAGATGTCGCCTAGAGGGGGGGTGAATAGGCAATTACAAACTCTTGCGGATTTGTCTTGTATGAATGCGGAATTAAACTATCGTTTAGTTTACAAGCACAAACCCTAAATATGCTAAGCTCAACTAAGTGTAACAATAGCAACTAGAGCTAAGCAAGATAGGCACAAGATATATGTAGCACAAGTGATAGCAAGATATATGTACTTCAAGCACGATGGCTATCACAAGGAAAGAGAGCTCGGGTATAGAAATAACCGAGGCACGCGGAGACGAGGATGTATTCCCGTGTTCCCTTGCTTTGCAACAAGGTACGTCACGTTTGGAGGAGTGGAGGTCCCACGAAGGATTCCCCGCGCCACGAAGGCTCACCCTATTCTCCGAACCACACCCACGAAGGATAATGGCCCTTTCCTTATGGTTAGCTTTTCCTCCGCTCCGGAGATGGCAAGCTCCACAACCACTTCACAAGCTCCACGAAGGAGAAGCCCGGGCCTCTTCACAATCTTCTTGAAGAGATCACCGGAGCACCAATCACCAAGCCAACTAGGAGGTCACCCTCCAAGAGTAACAAGCTCACGGTCTCTCACTCGAACAAATCGTGGTGGAGAGCTCAACACTATGCAATGATGCAAAGCAAGAACACCGGAGGTGTTCAAGTCCTTCACACTCAAATCCCACCAAAGCAACGAATGCTAGGATGAGATTGGAGAGGAAGAACAAGGGGAAAGTCAACCAAAGACTCCAAGATCTAGATCCCAAGAGATTCCCTCACTTAGAGAAGAAACGGTTTGGTGGAAGTGTAGATCTAGATCTCCTCTCTCAAATCCTCAAATATGAGCAAGAATGGTTGGAGGAATCAAGGGGGAGAGCAAGTTCTTCAAATAGCAACAATGGAGGTGAGAGAATGGGAAGAACTACTTGGGCTCAAGGTGGAAGAAAGGTATTTATAGCCCAAGTGGAAAAATAACTGTTGGGGGAAAAAGACAAAAACGGGCAGCAAATTGGGCAGAAAAACGCTGTGGTCACGAGGCCGACGGAGCAGAGGACAGGCGGTCAGCAGCCCGGTCGGACCGGCCCAAACCGAGAGCAGCAGCCGCGCGGGCGGCAGAAGCGCGACGGGGGTTGCAGGCGCGGGTGGGCGCGCGGCGTGAGGCGGCCTTGGGAAGCCGGCGGACCGGGGGCAGCGCCGGCCCGGTCACGGACCGGGCTGCGACGGACTTGGGCCAAAAGGCCCCGGAGGCGGCCCGATGGCACCAGCGCCGGACCCGGTCGCGGACCGGGTGGGCCGGTTGCTGGTCGACCGGCCGGCTCCCACCCCTTTTTCCCTTTTTTTCTTTTTATTCTTTTCTCATCTTTCCTATTTCTTTAATAACTAATGCTCCCGAACTCCGATTGACATGAAACCAATTTTGTTGGAAAGATAACGACGAATAGAACCCCAACAAAAACTGGAAATATGGAGACTCCTCACATAACATTTTTAGATGATTTTAGAGAGGGAGTCTCCCACCGTCAAGAAACGGTAAAGACGTCCAAACTCGAAAACGCAATAGAAGATGCATGCGGATTCCGTTTTCGATGAACTTGGGCTTGTTGTAAAGCTAGCAACAAGCTCAAGAACCTCACACAGAGAAACACCAAGAAGCAATAGGGATATGCAAAGTATGCAAAGGATTGAGCTCCCTAAGACGATGCGATCAAGTTACCCAACCGAAAGCCCCTCTTGATAGTGCGGCTATTTATCCTATAATCCGGTCTCCCAACAACCACCTTGAGACCGGTAAAAGGAAAACCTAGCAAGGCCATACCTTTGCCTTGCGCATCCCGATTGATCTTGATGATAGCTCTTCAAGCTCCACTCAAGCCGGAATGCCTCACTTGATCATCGTCGCTTCGTGAAGACTCACAAATGCTCCCCCATACACCATGATGGGAAAGCTCTATTGATGCACATCTTCACATGTCCATTATCACCAAATGGACGGCAAGCTTCAAGCATGTGATCCACTTGAGATGCTCATCTTGAACTTGCCCAAATCAACTTTGTATCTTCTCATACTCACTTAAGATAGAGCATGGCTAATATTGAGTTCCACATAAGAACTCCATCTTCATTTCTTCTTCTTGATCATATCACATATATATATCTTCATACCGATGATCTTGATGCCAATACACAAGGTATATCTTTATCTTCATGGCATCCATACTTGAATCCAACACATGGAGAGCAAGTAGTACCTATGGAATATTCCTTCATATAAACTCAATGAAAACATTAGTCCATAGGGGTTGTCATTAATTACCGAAACCACACATAGGGGCAATGTACCCTTACAATCTCCCCCATTTTGGTAATTGATGACAACCACAATAAGAGGGTTTATATAATGAATATTAGTGACAAGTACGCAACTTATCCGAGAATAAGTTGTATACAAGAGGTTGTATTTGATATGGTCAAGTAACACAAAGCAACTAGTCCATATCAAAACCGACTCTACTCACACAACTACAACAAATGCAATGGATGTGAGTAGAACCAATATATATAGAGAAAACTCCCCCACAATGTATGCACGTGTGATGAACATGAATTCATTGCATACATTGTCAAGATTAACCTTTGGGATAGTTTCCACTATATATATACAACCATGCAAGACATATAAATATGGAATGCATGAGAGGCAAAACACTTAAGCACAAACCAAGCTTAAGTATAAAACCATTCCCTTAAACCCTCTAAACTTCTCCCCCATTGGCATCGATTGTCAAAATGGGTGAAAAATTTAGAAGGCCAATATAATGTGAGTTCCTCCCCAAAGTGTGCACTTCTCATAATTTGAGTGGAATCAAGTGCACATATCCAATGATGAATACTTGAAGGAAATCAAACTATATTGAGGATCAAAGATTGCACAAAGATAACATGGTGAAGTGAGCTTCAACAAATAAAGCAAGCAATCAAAGAACCAATTGGACAAACAAAGATATCATGATAAGAGAGATATAGTGCTCTAAAAATAAGGAAGCTCCCCAAGGTTCGTGCATAATTTATAATGTTTGCATTTGAATACAATATGCATAAACATGGAATCCTCACTCCCTCTATATCATTTAGAACACAACTAAGATAAAGAGAGTATGCTTATCAAGAACAACTTGAGTCCAACAATTACGAGATATGAGTGCATGAAGAAAATAAATAAACCAAGCACTCATAAATTTTCTTTACCAACCCACTAAAAACAAAAGGGGTAAAAGATGGTCGGCAAAGATCAAGGATATCAAGGTGATGGATTAACACTCTTATGTATATGAGTTTCTAAAGTGGACAAAGTGATCCATAAAGAAACATGCACACACAAGAGGTTAACAAAATAGATAAAACAAGATATCCAAGATGAAGTCATAAAATATACCAAAGGATGTTTGCTTAAGAAGCATATATAGCCTATGGCTCCAATTTTCACTTATGGTATATATGAATGAACTTCAACCAAGTTAAACCTCAAAAACATTACAACTAACAATAAGGGAAGTAGAGCTAGTTGGAGTGTTTTGAGAAAGGCAACAAGTATCACAAATACGGATTTATTTCACAAATTCATCAATATTGCACACAAGAGCTCTTTGAGGAATTGATATGCAATAAATTGCTAGAGGGCATATTTGTGATAGGTGAATCATAAAATATGATATATATATATATAACCTATCATATGCATCTTCTCAAATTACTCAAATGTTCAATAAGAAGTTTTACTTTAAAAGGGTTTTTCAAGAACCGCAATATTTTCGAAATAAATAATTTCATGCCAAGATACAACCTACAAGAGGTTGGATGCTATATGAGAGTGCATGAATAAGATACTTGTTACCGAGATGGCAATGGCTTGATGTAGTAGATAAGAGTTCATCGATCATCCTAGCTTGACTCCAATCCTCATATGGTGACAACACCTTCCTTATAGATGAGACAAGCCTCCATTGCATCTCCAATGTACCTAAAACATCATTTAAGTACATCTTGGTCCCCAAACTCATTGGGTCCAACATGGTTAGACTAACCACAATATATAGGACACACTCCATATAAACATGTGCATATTTAGATGAAGTTTGAATTTCATGCACATCTTAGCCATTTAGGATTTGATGGAGTATATCCTACATAATGGATCGAAAGAAAGCAAGCATGCTATAAGTATAAACAAATTACATATAAGCATGCACCAAAACTTTTAAAGATCCAAGAAAGATATACTTTGGACAAAACACCAAAGGAATTAAATAAGGCATAGAGGTGTCACAAAACAAATTTGTTGTCCAAATTATATCTAAGAAGCAAATCACAAAAGATTTGTTCAACAAAGTTCAACAAGTGAACTAAGAAGAAACCATTGAGCATAAAGGATGAAATAAAGCAAACATGCTCAAGGATTTATCTCATTCAAGCAAATAAATCATGTAAGAAAGAATGAGATAGCAAACTCCCCAAAAGAGCAAGGTTCAAACAAAATAAACCAAACCCTATACACTTTTCACAATGGCACAATGTACCGTAAGGAAAAGGTTTGTCTTCCAAAACAAACACTTGATATGAATCAAGAGAATTTATCAAAACATTTTTCAAAGGGACAAGGAAGACACATGGGAGCAACAAAGATTTGTTGGAAGTAAAATAAGGCAATAAGAAACAATCCAAGGTGAAGATGATCCAAAAATTCAACCACATACAAGGTTATCAATTGTCAAAGACAATGAGTATATTGGAAATAATTTCCGGTGGAGTATTGACAATGTTAGAAAGGATCAACTTCACAATAAAAGGCATAGGATAAGTATATAGAATTGAGCACTATGCACGGATGAAGATTCTTGATAGCTTCAACTAGTCACACAATCACGCACGGCAATGATTAGAATAACTTGAAGCAAACGGTGTCCCAAATAAGATATAGAGATATGTATTTGAGGAAAAACCGCACCAAGAATTTCATATTCAAACAAAAGCCCACAAGATGAGTAATAAAATATTTTTATTAGGAATGGAGCTTGTTTGAGCAAACATGCCACCTAGGAACAAGATAATTAAGAGCATCAACTCTAAGTGGCATAACCTCATATGTTCACATTTTCTAGGCTTGTGATATGTACAAAACATATTACTCCCCCATAATGTGATAAAACATTTCTTCTAAATAAGAGGCAACTAAAATTCAACTAGAGATGATTAATGGATATTTAGAATTTGAATTTCTCATGAGTATGGCACACCACATAGTGACTAGATAATCTTGCAATATCAATACTAAGTGGTGGTACCCATGTACACACATTTTAAAGAAAGAGAGATGCACAAAGCATATCACTCCCCCAAAATGGGATGTTCCATTAATCACTTCAAAGAGAGCCAAATAAGATATCATCAAGATGCATTAGGCTCAAAACAATACACAAGTATATGGTGAGTCAAACAAACATACTTGAACACACAAGATAAGCAAGTAAGACACAACACATACATACACATATTTGGTACAAAACCAAACATGCAAAGGGGCAAGTAACTTACAATAAACATGAAGAGTTGAAGTATAAGTTACCGCAAGGAGGAACATTGGATTATGAGATATAGATGATAATCCATACGACTTGGCTTGGTCAAAATATAATATATGAAGATCCCTTAATTCTTCATGAAGTAGCCAAGTCTCCAATGACCTCCACTTGCACCTATTGATCAAGTTTGAGATTGTTGGTCCCCAACCAAGTTGGGTCCTAAGAGATTAGTCACAATAGGCTTGGCAACCCAAATGGTTCTTTTCTTGAAACCACTTTGAGTTCCAACAAACTTGGCAAACACATTGCCATCCTTATCCTTCCCTAGAGAATAATCATTATCAACAATTATAGGGTTAGATAAGGTACCACCTAAGCAAGAAGAAGCAAAGTGCCCCTTCTCACGACATAAGTAGCAAGTGTTCCCCTTTCTCTTCTTTATTGATTTCTTCTCTTGGGGAACAATGTCTTGATTCTTCTTGGGAAGTGCCCTATCTTCAACTTGAGGTCGAGCATGAGCTTGACCTTGACCTTGTGGCCGTTTCCCTTGTTGTTTCTCACTCAAGTGCTTCTTCTTCTTCAATGGGCATGATCTAACATGATGCCCTTCAACCTTGCACTTGAAGCAAACCAACTTGGCCGGATCCTTGACTTTGTCTTGGCCCTTCTTCTTGTTGCTCTTGCTCTTGGACTTTTTTGTTATTGGAGTTGAATCCAAGTCCACTTTTGTCATTGGGGGATTGTTGCACACTTAGCATCTTGTCAAGTGCGGATTTCCCTTCATGACGCTTTTCCAAGTCTTTCTTCAAAGAAAGGACTTGAGCCTCGAGCTCTTTTATTTCCTCTACATGGTTAGTAGAAATACAAGTACTAGAGGAAGTAGAAGCTTCATTGTTAGAGCAACAAGGCAAAGTGAGTAATCCAACACAAGGTGTATCACTAGTTTGACTAGATGGATTACAAGGACTAGCACATGGCAATGTAACATTTGTAGTATAGATTGTGCTAACATCCATATGAGGCTCACAAGATGTTACCTTAGTGATACTTGCCTCATGAGCTAACTTTAGCCCATCATAGGAAATTAGAAGATCATCATGAGAGCTTGAGAGCTTTTTATGACTTTCTTCCAATTCCCTATAATTGCTAGTTAGCAACTCAAGTTGAGCCCTTAGCTCAACATTCTCCTTTAAGGTCGATGCTTCACAAGAATTAGAGTTAGTAGCACAAGCATCAACAATAGTTTTCTCATTTTCATGCATATAGGATTCAATTTTTTGTGTAAGCATGAAATTAGCATGCTTCTCATCTTTTAGCTCATGCTTGAGGAGAGTGAATCTCATTTCCCCATTTTCAACATGGGACTCCAACTCCACTATGGTTTCCCTATATTTATTCAAGGTATCCATAGAGTGTTCGAGATAAGCACGAGCTTCTTTATTACCACGAAGAGAAGCATATACCATTGCCATATCATGCACCAAGATATTATGTTCTTCATCATTATCATCATCATCACTCTCATCATTAGAGGATGTGTTAGGAGTCAAAGTAGGAGATACCTTTGGTCCATTTGCCATAAGGCACATGTGCATACCGGAGGATGAAGATGAAGATATTCTTGAATCCTCATTTGAAATCATGTCTTGATCCATAGAGTGTTTGGTTTCCTCTACAATGTTAGTCAACAAGCAACTAGAGGAAATAGAAACATTTTGATTATGGGAGCAAGACAAGGCAAGCATATCCTCATGAGATCTATGTAAGCAATTTACACATGATATGCAAGGACTATCAACACAAGCATGTAGATTATTTTCAATGCAAGATGTGTTTAAGTCCAAAGAGGAAACATTGCAATGGGATAGAGATGAAGAATCATCACTATTGAGCACAATATCAACATTGCAATTTTCCTCACCACTCACCATATCATTACCTCGTGTCTTGCTACACGTTGGTGAAGTGAAAGAAGATGATAACTCATCACGACCGGAGGTGGAAGCAACTTGGAGCTCTTCATGATGTGAAGGGGAAGAGAGCTCCTCGGAGTCACCACCGACCAATTGAGAAGTGGATCCACCAAACATTTCCTTAAGCTTGATCCACATCTCATGAGACGATTTTCGCTTTATATATATCAAGAACCTACGAAAATCGGGTCTCAAAGAGAATAAAAGCTCATTAGATACTTGAGCTTCAAGATGTAAGTTTTTCTCATCCTCTAAAGATAGATTTTGAGAATCCATCGGAGGAGAAAAACCGACATCTAGAAATTGCTCTATATGTGGACACAAGGTCCGAAGCTTACAAAGCAAGCAATTTCTCCACAAAAGATAATTTGTGCCATTAAAGACAATTGTGTCATTGTGCACTATACTAGCCGACATCTTTACTCTCAAGGCGGTGAAGCCTAAAACAAGGAGAGACCTTGCTCTGATACCAATTGAAAGATCGAGATGTCGCCTAGAGGGGGGGTGAATAGGCAATTACAAACTCTTGCGGATTTGTCTTGTATGAATGCGGAATTAAACTATCGTTTAGTTTACAAGCACAAACCCTAAATATGCTAAGCTCAACTAAGTGTAACAATAGCAACTAGAGCTAAGCAAGATAGGCACAAGATATATGTAGCACAAGTGATAGCAAGATATATGTACTTCAAGCACGATGGCTATCACAAGGAAAGAGAGCTCGGGTATAGAAATAACCGAGGCACGCGGAGACGAGGATGTATTCCCGTGTTCCCTTGCTTTGCAACAAGGTACGTCACGTTTGGAGGAGTGGAGGTCCCACGAAGGATTCCCCGCGCCACGAAGGCTCACCCTATTCTCCGAACCACACCCACGAAGGATAATGGCCCTTTCCTTATGGTTAGCTTTTCCTCCGCTCCGGAGATGGCAAGCTCCACAACCACTTCACAAGCTCCACGAAGGAGAAGCCCGGGCCTCTTCACAATCTTCTTGAAGAGATCACCGGAGCACCAATCACCAAGCCAACTAGGAGGTCACCCTCCAAGAGTAACAAGCTCACGGTCTCTCACTCGAACAAATCGTGGTGGAGAGCTCAACACTATGCAATGATGCAAAGCAAGAACACCGGAGGTGTTCAAGTCCTTCACACTCAAATCCCACCAAAGCAACGAATGCTAGGATGAGATTGGAGAGGAAGAACAAGGGGGAAAGTCAACCAAAGACTCCAAGATCTAGATCCCAAGAGATTCCCTCACTTAGAGAAGAAACGGTTTGGTGGAAGTGTAGATCTAGATCTCCTCTCTCAAATCCTCAAATATGAGCAAGAATGGTTGGAGGAATCAAGGGGGAGAGCAAGTTCTTCAAATAGCAACAATGGAGGTGAGAGAATGGGAAGAACTACTTGGGCTCAAGGTGGAAGAAAGGTATTTATAGCCCAAGTGGAAAAATAACTGTTGGGGAAAAAGACAGAAAAACGGGCAGCAAATTGGGCAGAAAAACGCCCCACGGCCACCAGCCGGACCGGAGCAGCAGCCGGACAGGCCGGTCAGCAGCGGACGGCCCAGCAACCGGAGCGCAGGGCGGCGAGGAAGCTGGGCGACGGGGGTTGGCCGCGTGGGCCGCGCGGCGGTGAGGCGGCCATTGGGAAGCGGACGGGGCAGCGGCGGGCCACGGACCGGCCTGCGACCGGACTTGGGCCAAAAGGCCGGAGGCGGCCCGGATGGCACCAGCGCCGGACCCGGTCGCGGACCGGGTGGGCCGGTCTGGGCCGCCGGCTCCCACCCTTTTCCCTTTTTCTTTTTATTCTTTTCTCATCTTTCCTATTTCTTTAATAACTAATGCTCCCGAACTCCGATTGACATGAAACCAATTTTGTTGGAAAGATAACGACGAATAGAACCCCAACAAAAACTGGAAATATGGAGACTCCTCACATAACATTTTTAGATGATTTTAGAGAGGGAGTCTCCCACCGTCAAGAAACGGTAAAGACGTCCAAACTCGAAAACGCAATAGAAGATGCATGCGGATTCCGTTTTCGATGAACTTGGGCTTGTTGTAAAGCTAGCAACAAGCTCAAGAACCTCACACAGAGAACACCAAGAAGCAATAGGGATATGCAAAGTATGCAAAGGATTGAGCTCCCTAAGACGATGCGATCAAGTTACCCAACCGAAAGCCCCTCTTGATAGTGCGGCTATTTATCCTATAATCCGGTCTCCCAACAACCACCTTGAGACCGGTAAAAGGAAAACCTAGCAAGGCCATACCTTTGCCTTGCGCATCCCGCTTGATCTTGATGATAGCTCTTCAAGCTCCACTCAAGCCGGAATGCCTCACTTGATCATCGTTGCTTCGTGAAGACTCACAAATGCTCCCCCATACACCATGATGGGAAAGCTCTATTGATGCACATCTTCACATGTCCATTATCACCAAATGGACGGCAAGCTTCAAGCATGTGATCCACTTGAGATGCTCATCTTGAACTTGCCCAAATCAACTTTGTATCTTCTCATACTCACTTAAGATAGAGCATGGCTAATATTGAGTTCCACATAAGAACTCCATCTTCATTTCTTCTTCTTGATCATATCACATATATATATATCTTCATACCGATGATCTTGATGCCAATACACAAGGTATATCTTTATCTTCATGGCATCCATACTTGAATCCAACACATGGAGAGCAAGTAGTACCTATGGAATATTCCTTCATATAAACTCAATGAAAACATTAGTCCATAGGGGTTGTCATTAATTACCGAAACCACACATAGGGGCAATGTACCCTTACAATCTCCCCCATTTTGGTAATTGATGACAACCACAATAAGAGGGTTTATATAATGAATATTAGTGACAAGTACGCAACTTATCCGAGAATAAGTTGTATACAAGAGGTTGTATTTGATATGGTCAAGTAACACAAAGCAACTAGTCCATATCAAAACCGACTCTACTCACACAACTACAACAAATGCAATGGATGTGAGTAGAACCAATATATATAGAGAAAACTCCCCCACAATGTATGCACGTGTGATGAACATGAATTCATTGCATACATTGTCAAGATTAACCTTTGGGATAGTTTCCACTATATATATACAACCATGCAAGACATATAAATATGGAATGCATGAGAGGCAAAACACTTAAGCACAAACCAAGCTTAAGTATAAAACCATTCCCTTAAACCCTCTAAACTTCTCCCCCATTGGCATCGATTGTCAAAATGGGTGAAAAATTTAGAAGGCCAATATAATGTGAGTTCCTCCCCAAAGTGTGCACTTCTCATAATTTGAGTGGAATCAAGTGCACTACTCATAATTTGAGTGAGTTCCTGTTTTCTGTTGTTTTTGGTTTCAGAAATCCTACACAGGAAATATTCTCGGAATTGGACGAAACAAAAGCCCACGGTCCTATTTTCCACGGAGCCTTCCAGAACACCGAAGAGGAGTCAAGGAAGGGCAGCAGGGGACCCACACCATATGGCGGCGCGGGTGGCCCCCTGGCCGCGCCGACCTATGGGGAGGGAGCCCCTGGCTCCCCCGACGCTACCCCTTCGCCTATATATACTCTCCGTCGCGAAAACCCTAAAACACGAAGTCATATTCCACGAAGAGTTCCGTAGCCGCCGCCATCGCGAAGACAAGTTTCGGGGGACAGAAGTCTCTGTTCCGGCACGCCGCCGGACGGGGAATTGCCCCCGGAGTCATCTCCATCGACACCACCGCCATCTTCGTCGCCGTTGCTGTCTCCTATGATGAGGAGGGAGTAGTTCTCCCCCGAGGCCGAGGGCTCTATCGGTAGCTATGTGGTTCATCTCTCTCTCATGGTGTGATCTTTATGAATATGTAGATGTTACTCTTGTCTATTATGCACTCTAGAGTTTACTTTAAATATGAACTCCAGATGTTGTGGAGCTTGTTTACTCCGGCTTGAGGGAGCTCTTGTAGTCCTACACAATGAATGGTGTTTGTTATCCAACAAGAGAGTGTTTGAGAGTAGTACTTATTTGTTCATCTATGTGATCATAGGCTTTGCAATCTAGATGTCATATGCTATTCAAGTGTTTTATTATGTGAACTTTGGAGTTACTGTGACCTCGGTGTAATGGTGACAGTGTGTGCACCGTGTGTAACTCCCTTATGAATTATGGTGTGTTAGTACCTCCTATGAATGCTCACGGTGACAGTGTGGGGTGTTTATTAGTACTTGGGAATACGCCTTTGAGGTGTGCTTTTGCACACTTGCCCAATGAATTTGAGTTCTTTATCCAATAAGAGAGTAGTATGACGAAGTGCTTATATTTATGTTTAATTATGATTGCAATGTTGAGAGTGTCCACTAGTGAAAGTAGGATCCCTAGGCCTTGTTTCCAAATAGTGCAAACATCGCTTATTTACTGTTTTACTGCATCTTTACTTCCTACAATATTTACTTCAGATCGCAATTACCGTTTACCACCATCTATACCACCTGCGTTTTAATATCTCTTCGCCGAACTAGTGCACCTATACATCTAACAAGTGTATTAGGTGTGTTGGGGACACATGAGACTTCTTGTATCTTAATTGCAGGGTTGCTTGAGAGGGATATCTCTGACCTCTACCTCCCTGAGTTCGATAAACCTTGGGTGATTCACTTAAGGAAAACTTGCTGCTGTTCTACAAACCTCTGCTCTTGGAAGCCCAACACTATCTACAGGAATAGAAGCGTGCGTAGACATCAGTGAGTTTCGCCGTCGCTTCGCCACGCGGGAAAAGGCTTGCGCGTGGTCGTCATTTCCTCCGTGGCTTGACTATATATGGTGCAGGCCGGAGGTCGAGGAGGGCACACCCCGACCCAATCGTAGAAATCATCCATGGCCGAGCACGACCGCATCTGGGCTCGCATTGTTCTCATTGCCCGTGACGTCTTCCCCGATGATCCAGACCTCGCCTCTCTCGACGCGATGGAGGTGTTAGATGAGGAGCAGACGGCCGCGTGCGCGGCCGAGCAGCTGGAGGCGGAGATGGCGGCAGAGGTGGCGGAGGCCTTTGCGGAGGAGGTGATGATGGAAGCGGCGGCGGTGGAAGTGGCGGAGGCGGCGGAGGCCAGGGCGGTGGAGGTGGCGATGGAGGCAACGACCATGGCTGACCTCGAGGTGCAGCTCGCGGAGGCCAGGGCGGATCTCGCGGCGGCGAGCGCTGTGGCTAGGGCACGCCTGGTGGCGGAGCTCGAGGGGCCACCGCCACGGCAGGCGGCGACCATGGCGGACACCGTCATCGACAACATGGACGACGAGGACGAGCACGACGTTGACTTCCTCCCCTACGATGACAAAGAAGGCGCGTTTGTGCGTGCCGAGCAGGGGACGTTGCTCGCGTCGTTCGAGAACCTCCCTGAGGACGTTGATCACCGTCCGGTTCTTGCGGCCGATGCACAAGCTTGCGGCGATGCGATGGCCATGAGGCGGGCTTTCATGCGCTCGGACCTAGTGGCAGTGGTGTAGACAGGGCCGGATCACGCGCGGATCGACAGAGACAACCGCGAGCTACATGACGCCATCACAGTGAGGGACGAAGCAGTATCGGCAGCAGCGAGGGCCTACGCGCATTGCAGCGGACGAGGCGGCTGCGCAACGAGCGCACTTGGACTCCTCTCTGGCAGAGGTCGTCAAACGCCGGCGGCGGGAATACCTTGCCTCCATAGGAAGCTGCACGTGGCTAGCCAAGCCCGCATGCGCTCTGACGCCGGCGCTGGCCCATGAGGTCACGCCGACGGCTAGTAGTAGGCCGCGCGACTGCGAGTAAACGTAGCCGTAATAGGCCATGCGACGACGAGTAGGTACAACCGTCGTAGTTGTAGGTTAACTCTAGCCATGCGACGACGAGTAGGTACATTTTGCTTACATGTGTCACTAACTAACCGGCTGGCCCTAATTCGACCATTGCGGACGCGCGGCGTGACTGTGTAGCGTCAGCGCATATGCAAACATGTCACATATTTGGGTCATGTCCGCGTCTCACCGATCAGTAGCCGCTATGCCTGATATAGACGTGTTTTTAGACCGCGGAGTCACAAAGAGTTTGAGTCGCCCCGTGCCCTAAAACTTATGTATATACACCTATATATCCGTGTGTGTATGGATACCTTTGTTTTTTTTGCCCCAACTGGTCCTACCAACTTTTGGCTGCCAATTTTTTAGCGGAGCAATCAGCCGCCCACGTCACGCCAAATCCTTGGCAAAAAAATGAACTGCATGTGAGCTAAATGAGCTGGGCTAGCCAATATTTTGGTGTCAAACCAAACGACAGCCTATGGACTATGGTGGTGGGCTTGCCAACGTTTGGTAAGAGCATCCCCACTCGTTGGCGCTCCCCACGCCCAAATCCGGCGAAATTTTCGTCCGGATTGGAGGAAGATTTGGCGTGGGGAGCGCCGAAGTTCCAGCCGTCCCCCCGGCAGGAAACCCCCAACCTCGACCATTTGACATATTTCAAACAAATTTAACATAAAATTTAACAAGTTCGGCGACCAAGAGTACAAAAATTGCTGAAACAAATTCGGCGATAATCAGTACAATGTTTAACAAGTGCTGAAACAAATGAAGCACACAATTTCACAATTTTTCAAACAAATTAAGACAGACTAGTTGGCGTCGGCGTTGGCGTTGCCTCGGAGCCTCCATATGTGCTCCACCAGATCATCTTGCAGCAGCTGATGCATTGTAGAGTCTCGAATCTCCTGGCGCATAGCAATGAAGGCGGCCCATGATGGAGGCACCTGGTGATTAGGCTGTGCAAGAGGACCCTCTCTCTCATATGGTGCTTCTTGCTCAGCCAGAGGAACCGGATGCTTTCGCTCATCTTCAATAATCATATTGTGTAGGCACACACAGCAGTTCATCACCTCCCACATCTGATCTTTGGACCAAGTCATAGCGGGGAACCGGACGACAGCAAATCTCTGCTGGAGGACACCAAATGCTCGCTCGACGTCTTTTCGGCAAGCTTCTTGTTTCTTGACAAACTCGCAAAGTTTGGGGGTGCCAGGGTTGGAGATAGTCTTCACAAATGTTGCCCACTTTGGATAGATACCATCTGCAAGGTAGTATCCTTTGTTGTAGTGCCGACCATTGATCACATAGTCCACCGGAGGAGCATGACCCTCAACAAGCTTGGAAAAGACCGGGGAGCAGTTTAGGATGTTGATGTCATTGTTGGATCCAGGCATACCAAAGAAAGAGTGCCAAATCCAGATCATGGGTAGCCACTGCTTCAAGTATCACAGTGCAGCCTTTTTGTGATCCTTGTACATTCCCTGCCACGCAAACGGACAGTTCTTCCATTGCCAATGCATGCAGTCAATGCTTCCAAGCATCCTGGAAAACCCCTAGCTTCATTTGTTGCAAGGATCCTCTGAGTGTCTTCGACAGTGGGTGATCTCAAGAAATAGTCCCCGAACACTGCTATGACGGCCCTGCAGAACCGGTAGAAATAATCAAGGGCGGTGGACTCCGCCATCCGAAGATAGTCATCTGCATCACCGGGAGCTCCATACGCCAGCATCCTCATAGCCAGCACTTGCAGTGACGAAAATCCAACCAAACCAGTGCAATCCGCCTTGCATCTGAAGTAGGGATCAAAGTGGCGGATGGCATACACAATTTGCAGAAATAGCTTTCTGCTCATCCTGAAACGACGCCGGAAAACACTCTCACCGTGCAATGGATTGTCGGCGAAGTAGTCGGCGTACAACATGCAGTAGCCCTCCATTCGCTGTCTCGGCTTGCACTTTCGGCGACCTCGTGCCGACCCACCACGTCGACCAGTTGCCAGTCCGGCGTACATGCTTGCCAAGCAACCAAGGATCATCATGTGAAGGAGATATGCCCTAGAGGCAATAATAAAGTGGTTATTATTTATATCTTTATGTTTATGATAAATATTTATATATCATGCTATAATTGTATTAACCGAAACATTAGTACATGTGTGATATGTAGACAACAAAGAAGTCCCTAGTATGCCTCTTAACTAGCTTGTTGATTAATAGATGATTAGTTTCATAATCATGAACATTGGATGTTATTAATAACAAGGTTATATCATTATATGAATGATGTAATGGACACACCCAATTAAGCATAGCATAAGATCTCATTAAGTTATTTGCTATAAAGCTTTCGATACATAGTTACCTAGTCCTTATGACCATGAGATCATGTAAATCACTTATACCGGAAAGGTACTTTGATTACATCAAACGCCACTGCGTAAATGGGTGGTTATAAAGGTGGGATTAAGTATCCGGAAAGTATGAGTTGAGGCATATGGATCAACAGTGGGATTTGTCCATCCCGATGACGGATAGATATACTCTGGGCCCTCTCGGTGGAATGTCGTCTAATGTCTTGCAAGCATATGAATGAGTTCATAAGAGACCACATACCACGGTACGAGTAAAGAGTACTTGTCGGGAGACGAGGTTGAACAAGGTATAGAGTGATACCGATGATCAAACCTCGGACAAGTAAAATATCGCGTGACAAAGGGAATTGGTATCGTATGTGAATGGTTCATTCGATCACGAAGTCATCGTTGAATATGTGGGAGCCATTATGGATCTCCGATCCCGCTATTGGTTATTGGTCGGAGTGAGTACTCAACCATGTCCGCATAGTTCGCGAACCGTAGGGTGACACACTTAAGGTTTGATGTTGAAATGGTAGAACTTGAATATGGAATGGAGTTCGAATATTTGTTCGGAGTCCCGGATGAGATCCCGGACATCACGAGGAGTTTGAATGGTCCGGAGAATAAGATTCATATATAGGAAGTCATATTCCAAGTTTGGAAATGATCCGGTGCATTTATGGCAAGTTCTAGAAGGTTCTAGAAAAGTCCGGAAGAAATCACCATGGAAAGTAGAGTCCCGGAGGGACTCCACCTTGCATGGCCAGCCAACCCTAAAGGGGAGGAGTCCAAGGTGGACTCCCCTAGGGTGGCCGGCCAACCCACCTCAAGGAAAGGTGGTAGTCCCACCTTGGGTAGGACTCCCTCCTTGAGTAGGTTTCCCACATATGGGAGGTTTTAGTGTTGGGGTCTTATTCGAAGACTTGGACTAGAACTCTTGGGGCTTCCACCTATATAATGAGGAGGAGAGGGAGGGGGCAGCCACTCTTTTGGCTCAGCCTTGGCCGCACCCCTTAGAGGGCCGGCGCCCAACCCCCTCTCTCCCCAAACCCTAGCTTCTTCTCCTCCTCCACTTCTCCCGCATATGCTTAGCGAAGCTCCGCCGGAGATCTCCACCGCCACCGCCACCACGCCGTCGTGCTGCCGGATTCAAGAAGGAGCTACTACTTCCGCTGCCCGCTGGAACGGGGAGAAGGACGTCGTCTTCATCAACACCGAACGTGTGACCGAGTACGGAGGTGCTGCCCGATTGTGGCACCGTGATCAAGATCTTCTACGCGCAAGCGGCAAGTGATCGTCTACCGCAGCAATAAGAGCCTACTCTTATAGGCTTTGGAATCTCTTCAAGGGTTAGTCTTGATCATCCCCTCGTTGCTCCCATCTTCTAGATTGCATCTTGGCTTGGATTGCGTGTTCGCGGTAGGAAATTTTTGTTTTCTATGCAACGTTATCCTACAGTGGTATCAGAGCCGTGTCTATGCATAGATGGTTGCACGAGTAGAACACAATGGTTTTGTGGGCGTTGATGCTCTTGTTATCTTTAGTTTGAGCACTTTGCATCTTTGTGGCATAGTGGGATGAAGCGGCTCGGACTAACTTTACATGACCGCGTTCATGAGACTTGTTCCTCGTTCGACATGCAACTTGTATTGCATAAGAGGCTTTGCGGGTGTCTGTCTCTCCTACTATAGTGAAGATTCAATTTACTCTTCTATTGACAACATTAGTATCACCGTTGTGGTTCATGTTCGTAGGTAGATTAGATCTCTCTCGAAAACCCTAAACCACGTAAAATATGCAAACCAAATTAGAGACGTCTAACTTGTTTTTGCAGGGTTTGGTGATGTGATATGGCCATAATGTGATGATGAATATGTATGAGATGATCATTATTGTATTGTGGCAACCGGCAGGAGCCTTATGGTTGTCTTTAAATTTCATGTTGAGTAGTATTTCAAAGTAGTTGTAATAGTTGCTACATGAGGTGAACAACCATGAAGACGGCGCCATGAACCTTGACGCTACGCCGACGATGATAGAGATCATGCTCGTTGATGATGGAGATCATGTCCGTGCTTTGGAGATGAAGATCAAAGGCGCAAAGACAAAAGGGCCATATCATATCACATATGAACTGCATGTGATGTTAATCCTTTATGCATCTTATTTTGCTTAGATCGCGACGGTAGCATTATAAGATGATCCCTCACATTAATATCAAGATAATAAAGTGTTCTCCCCTCGTATGCACCGTTGCAGTTCGTCGTTTCGAAGCATCTCGTGATGATCGGATGTGATAGACTCAACGTTCACATACAACGGGTGTAAGCCATGTTGCACACGCGGAATACTTGGGTTTGCTTGACGAGCCTAGCATGTACAGACATGGCCTCGGGACAACGGAAACCGAAAGGTTGAACACGAGTCATATGGATGATATGATCAACATGTTGATGTTCACCATTGAAGCTACATCATCTCACGTGATGATCGGTTTTGGTGTAGTGGATTTGGATCGTGTACCACTTAACAACTATGAGGGATGTTGTATTAAGTGGGAGTTCATTAGTAATTAGATTAAAACATGAACTAATTATCTTAAACATAGTCTGAGTAGTATTTTGAATTAATTTTGTAGTATTGGCATCCGTTTTCTACCATGCGTTAGTCTTGTAATTGAGATAGAAATACTGTTAAAATCTGATAAAAAACTTTACGGATTGGTACCGTATTGTTAATGAATCAAGAATTGATTAAGTCCTATTGCAAACTTTTAGTAAACCTCACATTGTTGATTCAAAGAGCTATGGTTTCAATTAGTACCTAAAGTTATCTTGTCTCCTTGAAACTTGAAGTTCAAATCTGTTTGAAAAGTAAGGAGCTGAAAATTTAGTTTTCAGAAATAATCAAGGTGTGAGATATATGTGATATCTAAGACCTTATTGCAAGATGATAGAATATAATTTGGTGAGACTACATAAACTCATAAGTTTTATGGGAATGTATGAAGGTTGAAGACGCCAGGCGTCACAATCCTCCAACTATTGGGGCACTAATAATATTCGCATATCCATGAAGTTATCATCCTTAGTATGCACCGTTGCTAAGACTCGTCGTTTCGAAGCATCACTTGATGATCGGGTGTGATAGATTCTACGTGTGCATACAACGGGTGCAAGCCAGATTTGCACATGCGAATACCAAGGTTAAAACTTTACGAGCCTAGCATGTACATGGTCTCGGAAAGTCGTCATGATATAATGGATAAAATTATGAGTGAAATTGTTCATCATATTACAAAGTTACTAATAGTGAAATCTGAAACACTTGTCATATGATGATCAAACTTAAAGTAAGAACCTCAAGGTTATTGGTATTTGACCAACAAATCTAGAAGTTAATAATGTTAAAGTGTTTCTCTGAATAATGTGGAAAGCTAAAAGAGAAACTGCAAAAGATATTTTGGCAAAAAGAAAAGAAAAGACTAGAAGGTCTAGCTCAGGTGTATATAAATGATATACATGTTATGGTTGTATTCCTAGTTAAGTCACACTATGAAATTCTTGGGTATTAGTACTACATTGGTTGGTATGAAGTGTCATACAAAACAACGCAATACAAGAATACAATGGCCTAAGTGACTGACAAGGAATATGATAGGAATGCACGTCTGGAACAAAATAAAGTGTTATTATGTTCGTCGTTGGCATTCTATCTAGCCCTTAGAATTTATAATAAAGAACTTAATAATTGTTATTTTGCTCTGGTCAAATGAAAACAATGAGTTGTTCAAATTATGACATTACTCCATGTGTGATGGATAAGTTATTATAAATCTTAATGGTGAAACACACACACATAATACTGACGCTAAAATGCCATAAGGCAAATGATTTGAATTCCACTTATTTGTGGAACCGCCATTTAGGTCATGTTAGAAAGGAACGCATGAAGGAACTCCATGCAAATGGATTTTGGAGTCATTTGATTTTTGAATCATTTGGCGCTTGCAAATCTTTTCTAAAGAGAATGATTAAAATACCGTTCATAGGCCAAGAGTTGAACGGGCAACAAACTTAGTGGAAAAATACATAATGATGTATGTGGTTCACTGAGCATAGTTGTGTGCGGGAGATTCTTCTACTTCATGAAAACTTTCAACAATGAATTGAGTATATATGTGGATATATTCAATAAGGAAGAAGTTTTAAACATTTGAATGAATTCAAATAAGTTTCAGCATGAAGTGGAAATCATCGTAATAGAAAAGTCAAATATCTATGATTGGATCATGGTGGAAATATTTGAATTACGAGTTTTAGCGAACATCTAAGAGAGTTATGAAATTGTTCTACAACTCACATTTATTGGAGTATCATAGTGATGATGAAGTATCCAAGAGATGTATCCAAACCTTATTGGATCAATGATGAGATAAAATATTATGACGCCATTATATTTTTGTGGATTATGCTTTAGTAACTACCGCTTTTACAATGAATAGAGCATCATCATGATCCATTGAAATGACACCATACAAGTTATGGTATGGGTATAAACCCTAATAGTCTTTTCTTTAAATTTTGGTCTAAGAGTTTACAACCAAAATCGGATGAATGTCTTTGTTGGTTATCCCAGAGATTTATTGGGAATTCTTCCCACGAGACAAAGACAAAAGTGTTTGTCAATGTTTCTTATTTCCGAGAAATTGTTTCTAGTGAAGTATTTGAGTGGGAGGACAATATAATTTGATAAGGTTTATGAACCTGAGCATAATGATCAGAGTAGCGCAGCATCGGAATTGGTTTCGGAAGCGGCCACAACGATCATGGCTCCCATGACTACAAAGTGTTTTAGCCATGAAGATCGAAGTACATATTGAACCTTGTAGGTATGGTTTACTTTGTGATCAAATAAATGATTTGTGGACAAAGGATTGATTTTGAACAATGATAAACCAACTATAAACAAAGAAGTTATGATGGGCCCTGACTCTGTTAAAATGGCTATATGCCATGAAATCCAAGATAGATAAAAACTTTTTGAAAGTAAATAGATCTATAAAATTGATGGACTTGGATGAAATATCCTTGAAGAAGCTTGACTTGTCGAAAAGTTGTTTATGACAAAGTTCAAAGAGTTGACTACGACAAGATTAGATCTTCCGTAGCAATACTTAAAGTCTATATGGATTATTCTAGTAAACACTACATATTTCCTTTATGAGATATGTTAGTAGGATGGCAAAATACATTACTTATCAGAAGTGTGTATTAAAGGTGTATACAAGATACAACCAAGAGTTTTGCTGGTCCTTGGAATACTAGATAGGTATACGACTTCAAATTGGATGAAGTAAGTATCACGGAGTTGGAATCTTCACCAGATGAAATAGTCAAAGAGTTTTTGATTTCATCAGAGACGATGAAGAGGCTTGCATTTGCAAGAAATTAAGTGGGAGCGCTAAGACACATTTATTACACTTTATGTAGGTGACATATAGTTGGTTATAAATGATGTAATTATATACTTGATTAAAAGGTTTCATTGAGAAATTAATTTCAATGAAAGGATATGGACTGAAACATATCTAGTGTCAAGATCTATGAAGATAGATTGAAACACAAAATAAGTTTAAGTCAAAGTACATAGAATGGATATTGAAATAGTTCAATATAGAAATATTAACAAAATGTTCTTGTCATGTTAAAGTTTTAACAAGACTTGAGTGTATCGACACTCAATGAGTAAAAACACATGAGTGATTATAGATCACGAATAATATGTACACAATCAGATATCATGTGCTCTAAAATGTTAGGAGCATATACCAGAATGATTCATGTGATGATCATTGGACAAACAGTAAGAATATCCCTGTGTACTTTAGAAGAACCAAGGATATATAAATAGTTTTGTATGAAGAAATGACAAACAAATCGCTGTAAGGTGTTGCACCGATATTGGTTTTGTCACATATAAAAATAAAATTTCAATCTCAAAATTAGGCTAAGTGTTGATTAAAAGGTAGCACAATGCTAGATTTAGAAGAGTTCTAAATATTGTGACGGATTCTACAAACGAAGGCAGAATATGTCATTGTTTTGACAATGACTGAGGATGTTAAAGTCAAGAGGTTCTTTGAGAACTTGGTGTAGTTCCGATAGTGTCGGAACCTTGAAGCTATATTGTGTATGACAATATTAGTGACATATTTCAGACCGCGGAATTAAGGTTCCACCAGAAGACCAAACATATTTAATGCCGACTCATTTGGAAAATGATTGATGCGTGAACGCAAATGAATTGCAAAATACATACGTTTCTGAGTGTGTCAGAACCGTTGACTAAAGCTCTCCCTAGGGCAAAGTATGACCAACACCAGAATGCCATGGGTGTTAGGTACATTACAATGTAATCTAGATTATTGACTCTAGTGCAAGTGGGAGACTGAAGGAGATATGCCCTAGAGGCAATAATAAAGTGGTTATTATTTATATCTTTATGTTTATGATAAATGTTTATATATCATGCTATAATTGTATTAACCGAAACATTAGTACATGTGTGATATGTAGACAACAAAGAAGTCCCTAGTATGCCTCTTAACTAGCTTGTTGATTAATAGATGATTAGTTTCATAATCATGAACATTGGATGTTATTAATAACAAGGTTATATCATTATATGAATGATGTAATGGACACACCCAATTAAGCATAGCATAAGATCTCGTCATTAAGTTATTTGCTATAAAGCTTTCGATACATAGTTACCTAGTCCTTATGACCATGAGATCATGTAAATCACTTATACCGGAAAGGTACTTTGATTACATCAAACGCCACTGCGTAAATGGGTGGTTATAAAGGTGGGATTAAGTATCGGAAAGTATGAGTTGAGGCATATGGATCAACGGTGGAATTTGTCCATCCCGATGACGGATAGATATACTCTGGGCCCTCTCGGTGGAATGTCGTCTAATGTCTTGCAAGCATATGAATGAGTTCATAAGAGACCACATACCACGGTACGAGTAAAGAGTACTTGTCAGGAGACGAGGTTGAACAAGGTATAGAGTGATACCGATGATCAAACCTCGGACAAGTAAAATATCGCGTGACAAAGGGAATTGGTATCGTATGTGAATGGTTCATTCGATCACGAAGTCATCGTTGAATATGTGGGAGCCATTATGGATCTCCAGATCCCGCTATTGGTTATTGGTCGGAGTGAGTACTCAACCATGTCCGCATAGTTCGCGAACCGTAGGGTGACACACTTAAGGTTTGATGTTGAAATGGTAGAACTTGAATATGGAATGGAGTTCGAATATTTGTTCGGTCCCGGATGAGATCCCGGACATCACGAGGAGTTCCGGAATGGTCCGGAGAATAAGATTCATATATAGGAAGTCATATTCCAAGTTTGGAAATGATCCGGTGCATTTATGGCAGGTTCTAGAAGGTTCTAGAAAAGTCCGGAAGAAATCACCATGGAAAGTAGAGTCCCGGAGGGACTCCACCTTGCATGGCCAGCCAACCCTAAGGGGAGGAGTCCAAGGTGGACTCCCTAGGGTGGCCGGCCAACCCACCTCAAGGAAAGGTGGTAGTCCCACCTTGGGTAGGACTCCCTCCTTGAGTAGGTTTCCCACATATGGGAGGTTTTAGTGTTGGGGTCTTATTCGAAGACTTGGACTAGAACTCTTGGGGCTTCCACCTATATAATGAGGAGGAGAGGGAGGGGGCAGCCACTCTTTGGCTCAGCCTTGGCCGCACCTTAGGGCCGCGCCCAACCCCCTCTCTCCCCAAACCCTAGCTTCTTCTCCTCCTCCACTTCTCCCGCATATGCTTAGCGAAGCTCCGCCGGAGATCTCCACCGCCACCGCCACCACGCCGTCGTGCTGCCGGATTCAAGGAGGAGCTACTACTTCCGCTGCCCGCTGAACGGGGAGAAGGACGTCGTCTTCATCAACACCGAACGTGTGACCGAGTACGGAGGTGCTGCCCGATTGTGCACCGTGATCAAGATCTTCTATGCGCTTTTGCAAGCGGCAAGTGATCGTCTACCGCAGCAATAAGAGCCTACTCTTATAGGCTTTGGAATCTCTTCAAGGGTTAGTCTTGATCATCCCCTCGTTGCTCCCATCTTCTAGATTGCATCTTGGCTTGGATTGCGTGTTCGCGGTAGGAAATTTTTTGTTTTCTATGCAACGTTATCCTACATCATGTGCTCGTCGTCTTGGGCGGCTGCTGCCATCTCTTCTTGCATAAGCTCGACGAACATCTGCTCCTCCTCTTCGTCCGAGTCCATGGCCGACGAGGCAAATGGACGAACACCTGACGGGCGTGGTCGAGGCAACCCGAGCCGCGAGCGACGAGGAGCAAGCAGGCCGGAAAACAGGCCGGCGGAAGAGCAGCCAGATAGGCCGTCGTCCAAAGACGGCGGAATATAGGCAGGTGGGGAAGGAGGGGCGGCGGAATCTGGGCAACAAGCCGGCGGGGTGGTGCCGGCGGCGAGAGAGATACGAGGGGTGGGGGAGATTTTGAGCGACGTGGCGGTGGGGTTCGTGCGTCGAGTCACCGACAGATCGGGCCCTTCCCGCTTTTCACTCGTCCGGAGTCCCCGAGCGCTCCCCGGGGGGCCGGGGTGGCGTGGGCTCGCCGGATGGATGAAGGGCCAAATCCGGACGAAAACGAGGAACCGGGGATGCGACTGGGCCGAATTACGCCGTCCGGATGGAAAAAACGCTCGCCGGGGGCCTCGACGGGGGCACGAGTGGAGATGCTCTAAGGCTAGCATCGGCTGTAAACCAAACATGCCCTATGAGGCTATGATACAGCTCCGGTTTGGCAAATAATGGAAGAAATAGAAGATTGTGCAAATTCCTAGTCAGCGGCTGGCTAGTGGCTAGCACGACGGAGGCGGTAGCACGTCATGTTAATTTGAACATAGGATAGCAGCATCGTATACTTGATGGATTTATGTATTGTTCCTAACTCCGGCCGAATGATTGCTTCGTCGTGGTAGACATGTGTGTTCGATCAGTTTTGTGTCGGCGCGTGCGTCTGCAACTCCGTCCGACTTGTTCCGTGCCTCATCGCCGAATTCTGATTACGAACTCTATCTCGTCAATGGTGACTGCCTGATGGCGTAAACCCTCGAACTCGTGAGAAGATCGCTGCTTCGGCGTGCGTGGCCATGGTAAAGCCGTTTTCTTGATCTTCTCTTAACTCGTCGATATGTTTAGAATCTGTTCTAAATACCAGGGGGGACGGCGCTCATATTTCTGGTGCCCGGTGCAGGGTCTGGAGACTGGCGATCCGTGGCAGAAGCGGTTCTCTGGCGTGGTGCCACCAGCGGCGCCGCTCATATTTCTGGCGCTGCTGTGCATTGCCGGCGCGATCCTATGGCTCGATCACAATGAGGTGGTGGTACTAGCTGTAGCCTGTAGGTAGTAGAGTAGTAGTTGCTCCTGAATCTTGATGATCGCCTTTTACATCACAAGAAACAAGTGTCGGTACTACACATATATGGTAGCTCGATCTGCACAAATGTCACACCTGACCTGCTGCATTTTTTTTTTTTTTTGCAGAATCTGACGATGCTGCTGCTTCACCCAAGAGAGGTGAACGCTGACGAGACGACGCCGCCGGAGGAACCCGGCGACATGTGCAAGGTCAGTCAGGGACAACTTGGATGCTCGGACACATCGATTCCAGCTTCATAGTAATGCTGAAGATCTGGTTGCTGTGCGTGCGTTTGCAGAACCAGCGCAGGCCTCCAACAGGCAACGAGGCGCTGCCGAGGGGCATCGTGCAGGACAAGTCCAACTTCGAGTTCGAGTCCCTGGGCCGCAACCCTGAGCTGGAGGAGCCCCCGCCGGCGAAGAGTCTCCTTGCGATCCCCGTCGGCATCAAGCAGAAGGCCGTGGTCGACAAGCTCGTCTCCAAGGTCGCCATGATCTCATTTCATACCCCACTTTCTTAATTCAGCTGGCAGTGGCAGCAATGTACAGAGTGTACTAACGTTGTGTGATCCGCCATGCATGCATGATGATGATCATGCAGTTCCCGGCGGCGAATTTCACGTTAATGCTATTCCACTATGACGGCGTGGTGGAGGGATGGAGCGACCTGCCGTGGTCGCGGCGGGCGGTGCACGTGGCGGCGGCGGACCAGACCAAGTGGTGGTTCGGCAAGCGGTTCCTGCACCCGGACCTCGTCGCCGAATACGACTACATCTTCCTCTGGGACGAGGACATCGAGGTGGACAACTTCGACCCCCTCAGGTACCTCGACATCGTCAGGAAAGAAGGGCTCGAGATCTCGCAGCCGGCGCTCGACCGCCGGTCGAAGATCCACCACCAGCTCACGGCCCGCGCGCGGCGGGGCGGTGCCGTGCACCGGCGGTTCTACAAGACGGCGGGTGGCGGGCGGTGCTACGGGAACAGCACGGGCCCGCCGTGCACGGGGTGGGTGGAGATGATGGTGCCGGTGTTCTCGCGGGCGGCGTGGCGGTGCGCGTGGCGGATGATCCAGAACGACCTCGTCTTTGCGTGGGGGCTCGACTTCAAGCTCGGCTACTGCGCGCAGGGGGACCGGACCATGAACGTCGGGATCGTGGACAGCGAGTACGTCCTCCACCGCGGCATCCCCACGCTCGGCGACGCTGGCGACGGCAAGCCGGCGGCGGCGGCGGCCGGCAGATCCGCGGTGCGGCAGCGGTCGTCCACGGAGATGCAGATATTCAACAGGAGGTGGAATGAGGCTGTGGCGGAGGACGAGTGCTGGACCGACCCTTACCCGGAGCCGCCGACGGCTACGACCAAGGACTGACAGATTGTGATCCGCCGAGCGATGGCCTTTGCGTTTGCTTACATGATATATTGATATAGATAGATCATAGATGCATCAAAATCATGTACAGGTCTAGCTAGAGAGAGCAATTCCAGTGAATCATCCCGCCTCCCTTTCGCCTCGCGCAATGGTCATCAAGTTGCAGAAGTAACACGGAATTTGCATTGCAGAAGTTACCATTTCTTCATGACACTCCTTGACTACAAAAAACATGCAAGGGCAAGAGTGATGATATTAATTTGGGACAATTCACAGCATGCTCAATTGCAGCGAAAGAGGATAATTCACAGCATGTTCAATTGGAGTGAAAGCACATGTATAAAAGGAAGACCAGAGCCCCGAAAGAAGGGATTCGACCTCTGGAGATTTGGCCAAGGTAGAGAGTATTCTCAGCCTAGCTGTGTATGCAAAGAGAGAGCCAATCCGGCAAGTCGAGTTCGTTTTTGCAATCTACACATACCCACCAATAAATTAAGACAAGCTGAACTTAGGGTTGCTAGCTTGAAAGAGCGGCATGAACCTAGGTAAAATTGCAAGTGTGTTTGCCGTGCAGTGTGAGATTATTGGGATCATCTTGCGGGCCCATACCGAACCAAAAAGGGGATGGTCTCACCCCCTGGTGTCTGCATAACGAAGAAAAAAGGTCGATGCAACTGACAACGTTCGTGGCATGGCCACGGATGCTCTTGGACAATGCCGAGTACTCCGCATCAAGAGATGGAGTCCTGCCCGCCTTCTTAGCGGGCCTCCTAGTGACAATGGCATCAAGCTGTTGTTAGGCTATGTCTCTCCACATGTCCGATAAAAAAAATATCATGTGGCCAAATTCAATATTCACTATACAAGTTTCTCTGTATATTTTTTTTGTAAGTTTAATTATATTTTTTACTATCTTACTAAATATTAGATTTTTTTTGTTACAGAGATACTCCTATCATTTAGTTCAACAACCGATGGAGACAACGGATTAAATATGGAGGTCATCACATTCGCAAAACAAAAATGGAGGTCATATATATTCATAGCTAGGGTTTGCTTCCGCTGGACCATTAGTCCATTAATTACGCATGTATATACCCTGGCATGTCCTGCCCACGAAAACTCGTTTTTACCGACGCCTGCACCTACCGGAGTTGCTTCCTCCAATCAAGCCATGCCAGCGCCGCGCGTACGGCAACCCTACTCTCTTTTGCATTTCCTGTACGCTGTACTCCGTATGTCCATTTCGTTAGTGCGCCCGTATTTTCGTTAGGCCCCACCCACGTGCGTTTGCCTCCTATCTCCTTCCTCCTCCAGCTCTAGACTCCAGCGCTGCATTGAGAAAACGAAGAGGCAGCAATATGTCCCCGCCTCCCGGCGCTAGGGTTCCTGCGCCGCCGACGCTCGTTCGTGCCCCGTCGCCACCGCCTTCATCCGTGCTCCTCGGCGACTGACTCCACCATGCCGACATCGTTGCCGCGCGACTCTGTGCAGCTCGCCGTCGCCAACATGGACGTGGCCCGCCACCTCACGCTCAGGGTCAGCGGACACCACGCGCTCGACTCCGACGCCCAAAGCAGAGCGCGCTAGTACCTCCTGATTGCATCCGGCTTGGCAAGGACGACGACGCCCACGACCGCTCCTACTCTCCTTGGTTCAGATTTTGCTACAGTATTAGACTATCACTCCCGCAGTTTTCCTTCAGATCGATTTGATTCAGAATTATGTCTCTCCACGTTCTGATTGCGGCAAATCTGGCTAGGCCTCCACCAAGAAAATGATATGATCTCTTTTCTTCATGAATTCTTTTGCTCACCTCGCCTTTCCATGTTTTTTTTTCAATTTATTTGTGAACTTGTAAGAATTATCTGTAATATTTCTGAAACATGGTTCATCCTTTTGGAAGTTATGTGAATTGGTTATACTATGAAATTTTTGTGAAGCTGGAAGTCTAGAACTGAAACTTTTTAAAACTTGTAATTTGTAAAACTTTTTCCTGTGAGAGAGCAAGCAATTTCTTGCCAGACATGGTGCTATTGCTACAAATTGTTGTTCCAGATTTTTTTAAACAATGATGATCTTGGAAAATAATCTAAGATCTAGCTAAGTTCATAGTACTTTTTTTTTCTCACGTGTCAAACTAATGGAATTTTTCTAAAACGTATAAACATGTGCATATTTTGTGGAGCATTTTCCGAGACCTTATTGAAACACAAGCATATTTAATAGAACTTCTGCATTTTTTAAATATATGTGAGACTAACGCATTTTTTATGAAACCTCTTTGAAACATTACCGGCCAGATCTCAAAGCAGTTGGGAACGGCGGATTCAACGCCGGCACCTACTGGTGTCTGTAGAATCGCCGGGTTCGGGGATAGTCAGACTGCTCAGATGGCTGCGTCCCCGAAAACCTGTTTGTACAAGTGCCGGTAGGTGCCGGCGTAGAATCGCCCCATCCAAGCCCTTCAAGATTGGTGCGGTCGCTTCCTTCCCATCCCGCTGTATGTGATGTATTATCTCCTGAAACGTTGCATATCTCTCGGTCTCTCCCGTACTGTCAAATCACAAGCAGAAGTGGAGCCCGCCACACCCGGACGCGATTCTATCTCGTTTCTTCATCCTCCCACTCGACCGCCGCCGCCCACGGACAAAATAATCTCTTCACCGAGGAGGAGAGCGGCAAGGCAACCGGAGCACACGCGGGCCGGTTCCTCCAGGCGTGAGAGTACCTCCAGCCGTCTCCCCAACGAGGCCCCCGTGAGCCTTTTTTTCATCCGGACGGCGTTATTCGTCCCAGCCGCACCCCCGGTTCCTCGTTTTCCCCCGGAAAAGACCCTTAATCCATCCGGAGATCCCATGCCATCCCCGGCCCCCCGAGGCGCGATCGGGTACTCCGAACGAAATAAAAACGCGCGTAACGTCAAGCGGGCCCGCGGTGTCGGCAACCTTTATGAAACATCATATTCGAAATTTTATGAAACTAATGTGAAACATGTGACATACAGTCCAACCTTTTGCATGCAATATGAAACATGCTCATCCTTTTAAAACTTATATGACACTTATGAGGAACACCCGCCTTACATTTGAAACTTTCATGAAACATGCACATCATGTTCAAAATTATATGAAACTAATGTGAAATATGTGTCACCTGTTGAATCTAATGTGCAACATGCCCATCCTTTAAAACTTACATGACACTTATGAAGAAAACCCTCCCTCCATTTTAAATTTTTTTGCACATCATATTCAAACTTATATGAAACTAATGTGAAATACTGTCCAACCGTATGAATCTAATGTGAAACATGCCCATCCTTTTAAAACATGTATGACACTTATGAGGAACATCATCCTTCCATTTGAAACTTTTGTGGAACATGGACATCCTATTCCAACTAATATGAAACTAATGTGAAATATGTGACATACCGTCCAACCTTTGAATCCAATGTGAAACATGCCCATCCTTTTAAAACTTATATGACACTGATGAGAAACACCCTCCATACATTTGAAACTTATATGAAACATGCACATAATATTCCAACTTAAACTGAACTAATGTGAAACACCCTATGCCCTAAAAAATGAAACACCCTATCCATTTTAAACTAATGTGAAACATGACCGTTGAAGTGAAACACCATCCTAAGCCATGCGTTATTGAATTATTTCAGAAACAATTGTAAGTTAGTTCTTACATTGAGATAAAAATGAAATAACATATATCCTTTCCTAACTTAATTATATGAGAAATGATACATTATTTAAGGCCAAATATATGAAATACCCTTTAACCCTTTGAAATAATGTGAAATATTCCCATCCTATTGAAACTTATATGACACTAACGTGAAACACCCTCCTTCCATTTGAAACTTATGTGAAACATGCAAATCATATTCCAACTAATTGAAATACAGTCCAACCTTTTGAATCTAATGTGAAACATGCCCATCCTTTTAAAACCTATATGACACTTATGAGAAACATCCTCCTTCCATTTGAAACTTTTGTGAAACATGCACATTCTATTCCAACTTATACGAAACTAATGTGAAATATGTGATATACCGTCTAGCGTTTTGAATGCAATGTGGAACATGCCCATACTTTTAAAATTTAGATGACACTTATGAGGAACACCCTCCTTCCCTTTGAAACTTTTGTGAAACATGCAGATCCTATTCGAACTTATATGAAACTAATGAAATATGTCAAATACCCTCCTTCCATTTGACACTTCTAAGAAACACCCTCCTTCTATTTGAAACTTTTGTGAAACATGCACATCTTGTTCCAACTTGTATGAAACTAGTGTGAATTATGTGACATACCGTCCCACCTTTTGAATCCAATGTGCAACATGCCCATCCTTTTAAAACTTATATGACACTTATGAGAAATACCCTACTTCCAATTGAAACTTATGTGAAACATGCGCATCCTATTTGAAGTATATGAAACTAATGTGAAACATGCCCGTCAAAGTGAAACACCATCCAAAGTCCATACATTATTGAATTATTTATGAAACAATTGGTATCGAGTTCTTACATTGATACTAAACAAAGTAAAACACTCTTCATCCATTAAACCAAATGTGAACCAATTGAAACTTGTACAAACCTTTTCAAATGGATGGAGTGTGTTTCATTTTTTAATCACTCTAAGATCTAGGTTCCAAAAGTTTCACAGATATTCAACTGTTTTAGACAATAGGAATGTGTGTCACAAGTTGAGCGTGGAGTCATTATAGTGTTTCACTTGGATGGGCATGTTTCACATTAGTTTGAAATGGGTGGGGGTGTTTTAGTTTTTTTGGTAACATTGTAAGATATAGGTTCTAGTTGTTTCACAAATAATTCAATAAGGCATGTCCTATGGGAATGCTTTTAGAGGTTCACGGTATTAGTTAGAAAAGGGATGGAGGGTGTTTCAGTTTTTTGGCATCAAATGTAGGATCTTGGAAAAAAATTCTTAAATATTTCAATTATCTTAACCTATTCGAATGTATTTTACAAGTTGACATGAAATCATGGGACTGTTTCACTTGGTTTGGATTTTTTGATATTATTATGAAAAAGATGGTGTTCCACATAAGAGTTAGATCTTGTTTGTGTTATTACTGAGTAACGTATTTTCCTTATTATAAACTCAACTATAACATCTTTGTTCCATGGATGGAAACATATCTGTGAAACACGGATCTAACGTTATCACAAAAATTTACTGAAACATGGGTGGAAAACTAGTGGAACATGGCTAACACATAGGTCTAACTTACGATAATTATCTCTTGGGCATAAACAAAACTCTAGTCAGAACATGTACCATCAAAATGGGTAACTACCCTGACATATCACTGTTTCAATTCTTTCCTATTTTAGGTATTCAAAAGTATGTCTTCGTTGTTCTCTTTTTTTCAAGAAATGACATTCAAACCTAACTGGAAATTAAATTTTAAAGTTTCATATGCCTTTTCGCTAATGTTTCCTAAATTCGAGTATGTTTAATCTTGGTTTAAAAAGGGGTTTATGTTTCATTATAGTTGCTTTGAGGATTTAGATAAGTTGTATGGGTTTTACCAATGTATCATACAAGTTTCATATATTCCTAACCTTGTTTCATAAGGATCTCATGTTTCACAACAACATCATTGAGGTTTCAAAAATGTTTTATGCATTTCACACAATTTTTAAATTGGTTTCGCTTGATTTCCAATAATTGTTCACATGGTTTTCATGTCCCACCGTAAATACAGGAAACTACCTCGACATATCAATGTTTCAATTCTTTCCAATTTTAGATATTCAAATGCATCTTTTATCATTTTCTTCTTTCCAATTCTATGAGATACCATTGCAACCTAACATGAAATTACATTTTTGAATCTTATATGGCTTTTCGCTAGTGGTTCAATAAACTTAGAGTATGTTTAATCTTGGTTTAACAAGGGTTTTATGTTTCACTATAGTTACTTTGAGGTTTTAGATAAGTTGTATGGATTTGACCGATGTATCACAAAAGTTTCATATATTTACCTTGTTTCACAAGGGTATCATGTTTCACAACAACTTCGTTGAGGTTTCAAAAAAAGTTACATGGGTTTCACTCTGGTTTTAAATTGGATTTGCCTATTCCCCACTAATATTTTCACTTTGGGTTCACTTTTCTGTCATATGGATATCATTTCCCCATGGATCCATTAATGTACATGTGTTCCACTTATATTCGAACACTTGTTTCACAAATATTTTTCGTACTTTTTTAAAATGATTTCGGTTGACCACTAGTTTTGCTCCATTGGATGTTTGGACGATTTTGTTTGGTGGGATCTTGATACCAACCAAAGTTTCAAAAAAAAAAATTCGAACATTATCAATGATTTCTTTTAGGTTCACTTCACAATAAATATTTCAGTTAAGTTTGTCGTGATTTACCTATGTTTCACAAAGGTGTTGCAAGTGTGTCAAATTAGACTGTTTTAAACAATAATCCGGCCAAGAAAAGTCAAGGGGTAGCAAGTGCTCTCTAGTTGACGTCACAAACCTTGAGAAACTGAAAAGGTCAAATTTGCTAACCATGGTGCAAATATTATGAGTTGTGGCTTCTAAATGTATAGATGGGCTGTGTTACAACCATATGTTGTTTCATTTTGAGTGTTTTTCACAAAATCGTTCACCATTTTAATAATCTAGTTGTTTCATTTCCATAATTAAGGTGTTGTTTCACAACTATTTCAATTTTTGCATGGGCTATAGGATTGTGTTTCACAATGGGATACTTCTACTGGTTCACTTCATCGTCAATGTTTCACATTAGTTACAAATTATTGGAGGGTGTTTCAATAATGCATAGGCTATTTGATAGTGTTTCACAAGTTGAAGATGGAATACTTCTCGTGTTAAGTTTGTCAGATTGTACCAATAATGCAATTGCTATTTGATTGTATTTCACAAGTTGAACATGGAATCTTTCAAATGTTTCACAAGTTCATCATGGAATGCTTCTATTGTTTCAGTTTGTCGGGCATGTTTTACATTAGTTACAAATGGATGGACAATGTTTCAATAATACTCAATTAAAATATGTTTCCTAGTTTAACAAACTTGTTTCACAAGTTTTGGAAGTTTCAGTAATGCATGTCATATGCAACTGTTTTTTCACATGTTTCAATAATTTATCTCCTATGGAAGTGTATTTCAAAAGTTAAACAAATAATTCATTAATTCATCGCCTATGGACATGTTTCATAAATTTGAAAAGGGTGAAGGCAACGAACTATATAAAATCCTTCATTGAACACAATGGGAAAATGGCGGCCTCGAAGATATTTCTGGATTGCGCCCTCTTGGGTACCTCTCAATGATGTAAAACCAATCGACATAACCACAACCCAACGTCGAAAACTCTTTGGAGAAGCCTTTTTTTTGCATCACAATGTCTCTAAACTGCTTTAGTCGAAAGTATAGAACTATTCGTGAGCCCCCTACGAACAAAAACAAAATCTGAGATTTTATTTTTTATTGTTAAGTTAATCCATGTAATTATTATTTTTATATTCATTGATTCTTTAGCTAAAGTTTTTGTTTTTATTTTGGTTTCACTAATGTTTCACTCAAGTTTCGGTTTGTTTCATTGGGGTTTCCCATGGATTTCAGATTTTACTACAGTTTCATTAAGGTTTCAGAAAAATTCATATGTGTTTCTTTATTTTTTACTTAGGTTTCTTGTTTGTTTATCTACGTTTTTAGATCAACAGTGGCAAAATTGCAGCCTCAAAGTAATTTTAACTATGTGCGAAACTAATTAATAATTTTCTATCTCTTTGAAAAGTGTGTTAAAATAATGAAACTCCTGTGAAACTAGATTGAACGGTTTGGGGAACTACAAGAAATATAGTAGTTCAACCTTTATGAATTGCTAGATGTGGCATATCTGTGAACGCACTAGAAAGATAATTGAAATTTCATGAAAACTCTTTGATACATGTGAAACTATTTTTTTAACGAAATCTCTTCAAACTCTGTCCATATAATGTCTATATTTACAAAAATAATATGGTTCCAGAAAATTTTCAGAAAATTACCAATAGCATTCTAATAATACCCACATGATTTACAATGCTTTATTTGCAAAAAATATTGTTGTATAAATGTTTCAGAAAATTATCAATAACATACTAGATAACATTCGCATATTTTAGAAATTTTTCACATAGGTTCACTTCAAATTCTCAAATCCGCATATGCATCTTTCGATTGCCCATAAATAATAAAATCTCTTTTGCACATAGTTGAGATAGATTCCAGAAATATTTTACTAGAATTTTTTATTTTTTCACATCATGTTCACAAGTAAGCAAGTTCGAAATTTTTATGGTAATCCTTTTTTTTTCAAGTCGGTTTCATAGTGTGTTCAACAAACATTTTACCGAATTTCAATTAGAATGAAGCTTGTTTCACAAATATGATAGAACTTTACGGGAGTTTCACACGTTAGGACAATAAAAATCAGTGGAACACAGCAAAATGTAATATGGGAGAATGAACTACAAATATCCTCAAATTTTGTTGCACGGATTTGAAATTCCTGAACATCTGAGAATGAAAAAAGAAAATACTCAAATCTACACCCCTTCACCTCTACTTCCTCCGGCATCCACACTGGACCATAGTAAATGCAATTGGCCGGAGCCAGAGGTGACGGGCGTCGTCATGCCCGCCTCACTTCGTGGACGAGGCCACCTGCTATTCGGAACATACCATCCAGATGCGGTAGCTGTCGTGGATGCCGAATTTGAAGACGGTGCTGCAGTTGCGCACCTCCAGCGGAAGCCCAAGTCTTGCACGACACAGCGCCATGGAGGCCAGATCCTGAGGTTGGGATGTTCGTTCTGTAGCCGGAGGATTCTGTTGTAGCCCAACGTGTCGTCGCCTCAAGGTACCGCGCCGTCGCTTCCTCTCGCGCACGCGGGGACCAGCTTGGAATTCGCGCGCCGACAAGCAGCCCCGTGGCGGTGCCGTTCCAGCCGCTGCCTCCCTCCTGAACCCCTAGCTGCGCCGCTGCGCTTTTCCCTGGGTCGAGTGAGAGAACGAGGAGGGAAGGAGAGATTCCCAACAAGAAGACCGGGAGGCAGATACAGATATTTTGGTGGTAGCTGGGCCTACATACGTATCTGTTCGATTCGTTGTTTCGTATCGCTTCCGTATCAAATTAAGTGGAAAGGAGCCTCGCTAATCTCAATCTGGGGTGAACGGTGGATGAAACATCTACACCTACCGGCGCCAGTAAATTCGCCGCTCTCGTCCTGCCCATCAGATACACTAAATAATTCGCCATTTCGCCAGGATATTATGCGCTTTAATCCCATTGATCCCTGTCCTTTAACCATGCATGTAAGCTTAACTATTTTGGGTTGGGAAATCCCTCATTACTTCTCAATTAGTAGTAGTAAGATCAATTGACGGATTTGTTAATTCCAGCCGGGTCTATATATACGTGTCATGCACACACAACTAGAGAATACTACTTACCCTGAAATAAAAACTAGAGAATACTACTCCAGCTCGATCAGCATCATCTGGCTGCACGACGAAGACGGCAATGGCTCTAAGTGACTACGAGTACGTCGGTAACTCTCACCAATCTTGCGTCATTATCCTTTTCATCGCCTTCATCGCGGCGCTTGTCGTCGTCTACATTATCACCAATTTTTTTTTTTTCTTTATCGAAAAAAGAACAACCCGTAGCCGCTGTCGTCTTCTCTGGTCGGCCGGCGCGACGGGCCTAGGCCAGTCGGCTGGGGTACATGCTGGCTCGGACGTTCTCCTCCTTCTTATTCCCGAACAGTACTTTCTTTGATTTATATTAAATGTCGCTGATTTAGTACATCTCGTGATAACATATTTCATGACCGGGCAGCAAATGTTACGTTCTTTTTTTTATTTGTGAAAGAGCAACTTCTTTTTTTCGAAATGCGTATAGCCCCGGCCTCTGCATCGGTTGATGCACACAGTCTTTTATTAAAAAAGTGAACTATGCTTTCCCAGTAAATTTTGGATCGATGATCGATGATCGACGACAACACCAACTTTGGTACCAACTGTAATAATCTGATGGTAAGGAAGAAACAGTAGGAGGGTTCAGGCTGGGAAATCAGGAAGAACCTTGCAAAGTGCCTATACATATACATTCAGAGATAGCGAGAGAACAATTCCAGTGAATCAACTCTGAATAAAAAAAACTTCTATCAATGAGAAGGAGACACTTGGACGAACAACAGTACAAGATCAGAAAATAAACTCTAACCGAACAGTCTCCCGTTTGAGGGGACCAAGATGAGCTCAAGTAGCCCCACGGTGATGGATTTTCATGTTTAGATTCACCAAATAAAGATTTATTAAATAAGGACTCTTCATCTATGGCACAAAATTTTGAGCGAAATGGGGGTAAAAACTTTGCCCCAATCTATTTCTTCCGATAAAGAGATTTACCTTATTAATTAACGGAAAACAAGACGAAACCTTTACAACACCTAAAGTATGCAACCTCCACACCAACAAGCGCTCACAACCTACTGTAACTGTGAGCATACGACGTCTGGAGCATGACGCAGAAAAATACACACTGAATGGACGACCCAAAGAGGGTTCATCTATCAAGCATCTGCAAAAAATTTCCTTTCTATGCCCCGCTTTGTTTTCCCCCCCTGATAGCTATTCTAATAGAGCGCGCAAGATTGATGGCCAGATTGAAGGAGTGGTGCCCCATCTGGTTGAGGGGGGGCTGTCTATTCTGCAATATGTCGATGACACAATTCTCTTTATGGACCATGATCTCGATAAGGCAAAAATCTGAAATTAATCCTATCAGCTTTCGAGCAGTTATCGGATCTAAAGATTAATTTTCATAAAAGTAGATTGTTTTGTTTTGGTGATGTCCAAGACGAAGCCGACCAGTATGCCGAATTATTTGGTTGTGGTTTAGGTTCTTTTCCAATTAGCTACTTAGGTATTCCGATACATGATCGGAGACTTACTCTAGCCGAATGAAAAATGGTCGAGGAAAGATTGCAGAAAAGACTGAGCAGTTGGAAAGGAAAGTTATTATCTCTTGGTGGAAAATTGTTGCTCATAGTACTCACGAATATGGTACTATATATGATATCATTCTTCCAATTGCCGAAAGGAATCCTTCATAGATTGGATTATCTCCGATCTAGATTTTTCTGGCAAGGAGATAGTGAGAAGAAAAAATATCGGTTGACCAAATGGAGTGTGGTATGCCGTCCCAAAGATCAAGGCGGACTTGGTATCCACGGTCTAGAGGTTAAGAACCAGGCCCTACTAGGAAAATGGTTGGCTAGGTTCTTAACTGAGGACGGGGTATGGCAAACCTTATTAAGGAGGAAGTATGTAGGCTCGAAAGCATTTTCTCATGTCCCTGGAAACCAGGAGATTCACATTTTTGGGCCGGTATTATGGCTACTAAGAAGCACTTCTTTCCGCATGGGTATTTCTCCATTAGGGATGGGTCCGAGATTCGTTTCTGGGAGGATAGGTGGTTGGGAATAGCTACTCTCCGGGAACAGTATCCAACTTTATATATGATCGTACGTCATAAGGACATAACCCTTCAAAGGGTGATGGAAACTTCTCCACCATCTATGACCTTCCGACGTAATGTAGTCGGTCTCCGCTTAACCAACTGGAACGAACTGCTACAAAGACTAGCTTCAATCCAATTGGTCCAAGGAAAAGATCTATTCCGCTGGGAACTTAACAAGAATGGTAAATTCTCAGTGAGATCCATGTATGAAGCTTTGACTCAACCTATTCAACCGGTCTATAACAATAAAAGGATTTGGAAGTTGAGGATACCACTAAAGACGAAGGTCTTTGCTTGGTACCTACGCCGTGGTGTTATACCCACCAAAGATAACCTTGCAAAAAGAAATTGACATGGAAGTAAGAGATGTGTTTTCTGTCACGAGGACGAGACAATTAAACATCTCTTCTTTCAGTGTCGGTTTGCCAAAGCTATATGGTCAATCATTCAGATAGGATCTATCTTATACCCTCCCCGAAGCATTGTGAACATTTTTGGCAATTGGCTAAATGGGATAGAGGTTAGGTTTAGGGGTCTTATCAGGGTAGGAGCGTTAGCCGTTATATGGTCGCTCTGGCTATGTAGAAATGACAAGGTTTTCAATGACAAAAATTCTTCTCTTATGCAGGTAATCTACCGATCTACGCCTACGCTCCGTTTATGGTCGCCGCTTCAGCCTCTTGGAGGACCGCGACCTTTTTACGGAGGTGTCTACACGATTGGAGAATTCGGCCAAGGAGTTTATTACCCAACATGGGTGGCTGCATAGTCTACGGATAGCGGCTCATTCACCATGATTTGTTTACCTCTTCTGAGAGATCTCTTTGTACTTGAATTTTTCTGTTTGAATTGTTTCCGTGAACGGCTGTGTGCATCCTAGTAATGTAGAGGACGAGTGTATTACGTCAAACTATGAAGTAATAAAGTGCCCTTTTTCGATAAAAAAAGTTACCTTCATGGGAGATTCCTTCACCATCCCGATTTTGTCCTCCGAAGGCTTCCTGACCAGGACAAAAGCAATGTCCTTGCATATCCAGGGCTACCCACCTCTGAACTGGCAAGCAAGCCGCAAAGCTTTTTAGCAAAAATACCATTAGAGCTATGCACCAACACTACTCCACTATCGCACAGGGGCGGGCGATTGCGGTGGCAAGGACGCCGTGGCCACCGCGAAGTCCTCAAATGATCCTAGCTCCAACAGAAGCATCACAAAAGATTCTCCACTCAACTCATGCAGCTCCGGTGCCACAGATCGCACTAGAGCCAAGATGCCATCCGTGCCCTCTCTCTCAGAGGCAGGCGACTGCCGTGGCCGCTGCGACGGGCAAGGACTGCCACAAGGAGAGAAAGAACCATAGAGATGATTTTCGTCAACCATTGATGACTTCTAGTTAGTGGAATCAAGCGGAAATGAAGCCTGCACGGAAGAGAGTCCCATGCCACTAGAAGCACATGCCTTCTTCAATAAGAATCACCAATGCGCGCCCAACAACAGCTTGAATGTTGTAACTTCTTCACGAAGGGGCAATACGCCTCCTCAACGCGGAGCTGGAGGAATTCCATGCGCATCAAAGCAAACCGAGACTGAAAGGAAAAGTCCAAACTGGCGTTGACATTGAACTCCTCCCAACACCTAGGAGAGGTCCTTAGTGCCACCACTACACGCAACGATGAGTGGCACACGACTTTAGCCCAACTCCGAGGCGACGGGGACGATGAGGCTGAGCGGACAGAGACCGACACTGCCGACACTGGGGCGCCGCCGCGGAGCAGAAATTCAGCACTGCCGACGACGAAGCAACGGATCCAGCACATAGCCTTCTTCCATATACTATTGCAGGGGAGCCGAAACCGCTACTCCCCGCCGTCCACTTCACATTGTGTTGATAAGGAACATACAAAATCCATTACAGAAATTGACACAAATACACCGAGAACGCAGGGTAAAAACGGATAGAGGGAGTATGTATGCTTTAACAATTTCCCACTTTATTCATGGTAGTCTTTTTTGGGGAAAATATTCATGGCACTCTTTGACAGTACAGAAAAATATGTAAGAGCAAGAGTTACAATATTAATCAGATACAATCTACAGCATGCTCAATTCAAGTGACATCATGATCTAGCAATTTCGTACATGGACGAAAGGACAATGGTGGACAACGTTTATCTTCAGAAAGACAACTGCACTCTGTAAGCATACTTCGAAGTATTTCTACAATCTATACATGGCACGTTTCAGTCACAATAGTCATCGATTGCACTAGTTGGACGTTCTTACTCTGCAGTTCTACATGCAACGATGCTACATCATTTACAGTTCCAAGGCAAATATATCTATCTATTTTCTAGCTAGCATTTACATGGGTCCATTACCTGTTCTTTCTCCCACACCACCCGTGGGATTTTTTTTTTTTGAACATGGGTAGGGTCGGAAGACCCTAGAAGCTGCTAGCATAAAACAGGCGGTGGGTACAAATTGCAGAAAAACCCCTACAGTTCAGGGGATTTCTAGAGAAGGACTGAAAAATTACAGAGACGACCTCAGAAGAAGATTGGGAAAAGCGATCAGGTCCTGGACGCTCTGCACCGCAGAAGGAAAACGCCGTCGAGTTGCTCCGCCGAACGAACACCGGCGTCGGGGACGAACCAGTCGGCCCTGCGCCGTGGCGGAAGCGGTGGCTCTTCCCCTTGGACAGCTTGGTCCTTGGGAAGTCAGTTCTCCAGGCGGAGGGCCGCCAATCGGCCAGAAGAAGCAGGGGCGGGGCGGTGACGCCGGCACAAGTCCCCCGTTGGTGAGCTCCCCTGGAATAAAACCGCCTCAGCAACAGCGTCGACGAAGAGGACGCAGCTCCATAGCACCACTTTGGCACACACTTGCAGCACCGCTTCGAGCACAGGAGAGCAGCAGCATCCATGCCATCCTTGCCCTCGCCTCCATGGCCGGCCGAGAGGAACGACGCTGATGCGCTACCTCCATAGCAGAAGCAGCAGAGATACACCCTCCAAGATGCAACGAGGTTCGCGACGACGTGGTTGTGCTCCTCCTCGCCTCCACGGCCGGCCAGGAGCTCGCTGTCGTCGATGTTCCCCGGCAGGCGCATCCTTTCCTCCTCGCCTCCAAGGCCGGCCAGGAGAAGATGGCGCCTGCCGCTTACGCGCTGCAGCATGAAGAAGACCGCCGATGGTTTATTGAAGGAAGCGTCGGTCTCCTGCTCCCCTCCCTCCTCCGACCGCCGGAGAAGAAGCAGAAAGCAGATCAACCCTAGAGCAGGTGATATCCAGGCGGCGAGATCTCGCCCGTCGCTTCCACTACCGGGCAACCAGCCCACTACCGGCAAGCTGCCGCTAAAACTATCTACCCTATCTACTCCGGCGCCATCTCCCCTCCAACTCCGACCGGCTACTCCGGCGGAGAGGAGGAGGGAGAGGCCCGGCGAGAGAGAAAAGGGGCTCAGGTACTGTAGCGCAAGGAGAGCGAGATGGGGGAGAAAAGGGACCCCACCCACCCGTGGGATTCTAAGTGCATCTCTAACAGATACTCCATCCTATCGTACCGTAAAACGTGGATGAAGTTAACCACATCGGATTTTTTGAGCGAGGAATGTATCGTGGCAGAACAGATCCCGCATGTATTTATGCGGTACAATTATGAGGTGTGGTACAATTATGTGGGATCTATTCTGCCACGACACAGGATATACCTGAAATCAGGGTTTTGCTCGCGATCACAGTTTAGCCGTGTTCAACATAGAAATGTGAAATTGAAACAAAAATAGTACGAAATAACAATAATGTTTAAGGTAGCACAAACATATATGATAGATTATTGACACATGTCAATTTAAACCAGCGAAGAAGGAGCTTTCATGTCACCATCCTATCCACCAGCACGGCCGTTGATCGACGCAGAAGAGGTAGCATGAACAGCGGCAGCAGCGACAACTATCAGTAGAAGAGGCCTCTCTCCTTGCCTTCTTTGCTTCAAAGGTCTCCGCCCTTCTAATCTCCCACCATTCTTTCGTGAGAGCATCCATTGAAGTTGGATCCATCATCATCATCCCGTTCTCCTCTTTTTCCTCCTCAATCCGGATCCTTCTATCTTCAAAGCCGCATCGAGAGAAATGGCCTCCCACGCCTTCACAAGAGCGATGCTCCCGTTCTCCGTGTAATTTTCCGAATGTTTCGATGCTCCGGCTTGGACGTTGGCGAAACAACATCTTCGAAGGCCTCCTCCTCTACCTCTTCTCCCTCCTCTGGTTCTTCTGGTCAATACCCATCGTCAAACGGGGGTAGTGGAGAAGCCCGTGACATCAACGGTGCTGGACTATTACATATCCACGAACAAATCTGAAGCGAGGCGTGAACTAAAGACACAGAACAATGGTGGTTTGTGAAAACCGCGCGGCTAAAATTTGTGGGTGATAGAAATTTGTTACCAAGATCCTTCAGGCGCGTCTGCCGCTATCGAGGAGGGGACTTGAGCCAGTGGGGAGGTAGATGAATCGCGTGGTGGAGGACGGCCGCGGGCGAAGGTTGCCTTTTGCTTCTACTTTGCCGCGGTGGACGCGACTCCTGCCTTTGATTTCTACTGCACCTGGGAAGTCGCCTTAGACGGTGGCGCGGATGCGTCATTGTCGGCCACTCCCATCCCAGCAGGCGGGCTCTGCTACTTCCGCTTTACCACATGAGCCGCTGCAACGAGGGCATCTACGACAGTGGGCACGGTGGGACCAGGGAAACGAACGGCTGAAGAAGTTGGTGTTGCGCGAGATCTTTAGTGGGCGGCCAGAGGTTCTTTGGAGTTCATCGCGGCCTGCGGTGGGCGCTGGGATTTGTAACCCAGGCGGTACATGCAGATTAGCGGCGGCGGCATGTAGGCTGCAAAGATGGGAAGCTGAAATGTCCATGCGCCAACTCTATCGACACGATGCAGAAAACTAGAACGAGTGGCCAAAAATCCGTGCATATGGAGCACCGTGGGCTGCGACGTGGTATCTGTTCAGGACGCAATCTACACGCGGTACCCTCGTGCTGGCGTGTATTATCCGATTCCAGGCCAGGTGAGGTATCTGCTAGAGATGCTCTATGTATGTTCTCCTTCTTAGACGCCAATCAGATAATGAACTCAATACGCGATACCTTCTTCTTCTATGTAGCTAGAGGGACGATGTAACCTTTTCTTGTTTGCTTGTTTTGTAAGCAGCAAACTGATTTTTTTTTTTTTTTTTTTTTTTTGCAGATTGTCCCTTGCAACGTAAGGATCTTGTTGAATAACGAGGTAAAAGATGTTGTGAATTGTAAGGCTCTTGGTTGGTTGAATCATTTTGATGTGGAGAAAAGGGAATCAAAGACACTTATTGGGTGTGATGGATGGACGGAATTCATCACAACGTAACCGTCTCATAGGCGGTGAAATGATGTGTTTTTTGAGAGGCGACACTCTGAGAATAAGTGTTGTCTATATCGGTGGCGGAGAGGAATACGAAGAAGTAGACCGCCTCGGGTCTACTGTTATTTCCCAAAGATCGAACCTCACCTACGAAGACCGCCTCTTGGATATCTTACCACCTCCCAATTTCTTTATTGGCATGCCACCTGCCACTTGTTTGTCCAACTCCAACGTTGGCAAAAATATTATGGTAATTTCTTAACCTTTTTCATGCTTTCCTCCATGCTTTGTGATGTCCTATTAACTTTTTTTCTCGAAATGGGAGCATGCCCCAGCCTCTGCATCGACTGATGCATACGACTTCTTATTTTCTTATTAAGCGTTTACACTTTATGGATCACAAAGGTTTGAAACATGAATCAACCATTTGAAAATAGCAAAGAGATACATATAGGGACTAGTCATCCAACAGATATCCTAGCAACATTTCGCCATCCACAGCGGTTGAATAAATCCAGTGCTACCGTTTTCAAACGATTGCATCCAGAAACCATGTCCTGGTGCAGCTCCTCTGGCTGGAGACATGATCACATATGGATCCTGTGCGAAGGCAGCGGGATAACCTGAAAAAAGGAAGATTGTTTGGATCTGTTAAAGATGATATCATTGTGTGTGTTCCATATAGCCCATAATAAAGCACAAGCTCCCACCCAAATTTGCGCTTTATCTTGTTTATTAACCCCATGCAACCAATTTCCGAACAAATTCGTCATATTAGTTGGAGGTATTATACTGAATGTCATATGAACAACATGCCAAACAAATTTATCAAGAGGACAATCAAAGAACAAATGTTGTATGGTTTCATCTTGATTGCAGAAATAGTAATTCATATTCCCCTGCCAATTTCTATTTGCAAGATTATCTTTAGTTAATACTACTTTTTGATGGAGGAACCACATAAAAATCCTAATTTTCACAGGGACCTTAGTATTCCAATTGTATTTTTTGTTTGGTTGTGAGTCAGGTTCCTTTCCTTTCCGGTATTTAGGAATACCAATTTACTTTCGAAAATTAATAAACAGAGAATGAAACCGGTGGAAGACCGGTTCGAGAAAAAATTAGCAAGTTGGTTGGGAAAGATTCTATCCTACGGGGATAGGCTTGTCCTAATCGACTCTGTTCTTACTAGCCTACCCATATTCATGTTGTCTTTCTTTAAAATACCAAAGGATGTTAGAAAAAAGACTAGACATTTTTAGATCTAGATTTTTTTTGGCAAAGTGATGGCCACAAAAAGAAATATAGATTGTCCAAATAGAATATTATATGTAGGCCGAAGGATCAAGGGGGTCTTGGAATTGAGGTTCTTGACATTAAGAATAGGTACTCCCTCCGTTCTGATTTAGTCTATATTCTAGAGAAAATGAGACAAAATAGTATTGCATTTATTATTAGTACTACTTAGATATATAAACAACCAAGCGAAGCAACATTGAAAACAACAACGCCCAATAAAGAGAGAAAAACCACTTTGTTTTCAGTGTTGTTGTTAACTAAAGCTAGAATGTAGAGTATTTCAGAATAAAATTTAGGACTAAAATATAGACTATTTCAGAATGGATGGAGTATATTTTAAGCAAATGGCTTTACAAACTACTTATCGAAGAAGGTGTATGGCAAGAACTAATTCATAATAAATACCTCAACTCAAAAACTTTATCCTAAGTTAAGACAAAGGCCACGGACTCACCTTTCTGAAAGAGACTTATGAAAGTTAAGGATGATTTCTTTCGTATAGGAACTTTCAAAATCGGCAATGTGGTAAGCACACATTTTTTGGAAGATACATGGCTCGGCGACACACCTTTATCTCATCAATATGCAACCTTATATAACATAGTACAACGAAAAAATGTTTCGGTGTTTGATCTCATAGCCCGCTAAATATAGAATTTAGACGAGCTTTTTTGGATAATAGATAGGCAATGGCTGCACTTGGTGCGCCGACTCATGGATGTCCAACTAACAGAACATAAGGATGTGTTTGTTTGGAAGCTAACTACCTCGGGTGTGATGTCCTATTGACTATTATCTATATTTATTTCGCATCCAGGGCGGCAACTATAGAAATTTTTGAAGAAGATGTTTGACTCCTTGTTACCAATATGTGATTGAAGCTTAGCTGGAGTGTGTCTTGGGAGTTAAGTCATGTTAGCACGGTTGCAAAATGAGCGACTAAACTTTGTCTAGATACAACGCTAAAATGCTCTAGCAATTACACACATGAATAACGGAACAAGGGTGAAGACAACTCTTCATCTATATTAACTATTAAGAAGTACTCCCCGTTCCAAAATGAGTGACTCAACTTTATTTAATCTAGATACAAACTAAAATACATTTAGATGCATTCATATCTAAAAAAAAATTGTCACTTATTTTGGGACAGATGTAGTATTTCCGGATAATTTGTGAAAGAGAACTACATGGCACGCTTCAAGAACAATCAATCATCAATTGCACACTAAAAACTTTTTTTTGCATAATCTGCAGAAAGACAACTACAGTTAAATAATTACAGTTCGAAGTACCTCTTCTAGAACCTACGGACATGGAACACTTCAAGCACAATCGGCCATCAATTATTGCACCTGTTACACGTTCTTACACTCTGCGCTTCTACATTCAACGAGTTACATCATTTACAGTTCCAAGGCAAGGATGCCTGGTCTATTTTCTAACATTTACATGGATCCATCAAATGTGCTTTCTCCCACATCGCCAGTGGGATTCTAAGTACGTTGCTCTCCTTGGGTGTCGCTCGGGTGACGAACTTGATAAGCGGCACCTTCTTCTTCGTCGTAGCTGGAGCTGGAGGGACGATGTTTCTGATCCGCTTCACTTTCTTCATTTTTTGTGTCTTGATACGTCCCAGATTCTTCTTCTTCTTCGGTGTCGCCGGCAGAGAGAGCTTTATCCGCACCACGATCTTCCCGGGCACTGGTAAGTTGTCGATCTCGGGCAAAAACCAGGGGAGTTGGAGCGCGGCGGCCGCCGTCAGCCGCTTATCAGGGTTGCACTCAAGAAGCCCTTTCAAGACTTGGAACCCGTCGTTGGACAGCATCTCTTCATGGAACAGCTCCCCCAGCCTGTCGTGCTGCGAGAACCATCGCATCGGCAGAAACGTGGCGGCGAGCGGCAGCGACGCGAACTCCGGCCACGCCTTCTCATCTGGCAAGCCAAGCAGGCTGAAGATCTCCCAGAGCTGGCTGACCCTGGCAGTGTGCCTGCTTCCGCCCTTGAAGCTGAACAGCATCTTGCCTCCCGCGAGCATCTCGGCCATGACGCATCCCAGCGACCATGTGTCCACCCGCGCGTCGTAGTCCGGCTTCCCCAGGAGCATCTCCGGCGCCATGTAGGGCGGAGTGCCGGCATCCCCGTATGGTGTCTTCTCCGTCGCCAGTGACAACGCTAGCCCGAGGTCGCAGAGCTTGAGGATCTTCCCGTCTTCCCCGACGAGGATGTTGGCCGGCTTGATGTCGCGGTGGACGATGCCGCGCTCGTGCATCTTCTGGGCGCCGGTGAGAAGCTGCCACATGTAGCGGCGCACGACGGCCTCCGGGAGCGGCGGCCTCTTGGACAAGGATGTGTGGAGGCTCGGACCGACGTACTCCATGGCGAGGGAGAGCTTGGTGGTGTTCGGATCACGGACGAAGCCGTGCGAACCGACGACGTAAGGGTTTCCGGCGCAGGCCTCGAGGAAGCGCCCCTCTTCTTGGAGCTCGCTGGCGTCGGTGTCGGGGCGGAGGAACTTGATGGCCACGGTCTTGCCGGTGACGCAGTGGCGGGCCTTCTTGACGATGCCGAAGGCGCCCTCGCCGAGGACGTCCGTCGCCTCGTAGTCCTCCATGCTGCCGACGCGGACGCGCCTCCTCTTGCTGTAGTAATCATCTGATGATCCTTGTTCCGTCGCGTGGCCGGCGTCGAGGACGGCAGCCTGTCGCTTGCCGACGGCCATGGTGGGTTTGTTGGTTGCTGCGGTGGAGGGGGCCGGGAGATGAGGTGTGGGAGACGGCGGCCGTGGATTGGGATCGAGGAAGCATTTGGCGGTGGATTCGCGGCATATATACACCCACCAGTGGAGCCGAACGCGCAATGGCCTCGATCGACACAGAACTGGCCTCCTCGACCTCGACTCGGATTCAAGTTGAACGTACAGTCGTCGTTAGGGTTAGCTGGAATTCGACAGGTTGCATCACCGGATTTGGGATTCCTCGCGAGTTGAATCCGACTCCAGTTCCTTTGCTTGGCGCCTGCGTCTTCAATTGTTTCACTACGGGAAAAACGCTCGTTGCCGTGCAACCATATTTTGCCGTGTGCTCGCGCACGGCAAAGAATACTTTGCCGTGCAGCGTAAACAGAAAACGCACGGCAACGACCATCGCACGGCAAAGAGGACCTACGGCGCACGGCAAAGATAAAGAGCACGGCAAAGCCTCAGCAAAGCGCACGGCAATGAAAGAAGACACGGCAAAGAGAGGAAGGCGTTGCCGGGAGACGTCCTTTGCCGTGCGCCAGCCCCAGCCGCACGGCACAGGCTTCTTTGCCGTGCGCTGTGCACAGTCTCGCACGGCAAAGGCTTCTTCGGCTGAGCTAGACCGCGCGGCCCCGAAAAAATCCGAGCGCATCGGCCACACACTCTCCCCGTCACCCGAGCCCCCCGTTCCTCTCTCCTCCTCACGCATCGCCGCCGCCGTCGCCCCGAGCTCGCCGCGCTCCCTCGACTCCTCTGGCTCCCCTGAGACCCGCTCGAGGGTAGATCGAGGCCGCCTCCCGACGCTCCTGCCCTGGACGGCCGCGTTCCTCGCTCCTCCTCACGCATCGCCGCCGCCGTCGCCCCGAGCTCGCCGGCTCCCCCGACCTCTGGCTCCCCTGAGACCCGCTCGAGGGTAGATCGAGGCCGCCTCCCGACGCTCCTGCCCTGGACGGCCGCGAACTCGCAGGTCGAGCCGGGCGGCATGGAGCTGTCGAGCTCCACCTCGTCACCCGCCGGTCAAGGCTGACCGGGCCATCCGTCGACCTCGCGTGTTGGCTTCCTTCTCCGACGGCCGTCCACTTCCATCTCTCCTGCACAGTCAGCTCGCCCTGCCAGATCGTGCTTCTCCCTTTTGTGCATCAGGAGCAAGAAGAAGGTAGTAGCACAACACCCGGCCTCTTCCTGCTGTTAATTTGTGGTCAGTAGGCACTGGATGATATACGATGGTGGGCATTAAAATTGCAGCAGTATGATATACGTTTTGGTTAGCAGTATGGTATACTTTTGCTAACTATTTGTGGGCATTAAAATTGCACCCTTTGTTTATTGTTGGCTGTAAAATTGATGTGTTGAGTTGTTATTTATATTTCTGTTAGATGGATGATTTGGCAAGAAAGTATAGATTATAAGTTGGCTGTTCTAGATTATCTGACAGAGCATAAGGGTAAAAGCCTGAATTTCATGAAAATGGAAGATGTCGTCCGTGAAGCCGCATTCAAGCGTATCATAGCAAAGAATCCTGATCTTCTTTGACTTGGTGTTGGTTGATGCAATTTGGAAAAATATCTATCTATTCTGTAATGCTAATTAGAACATCATGTATGTAGACTTTGTAATATTGACTTGCTATGGAGCAAATCTGAGTAGCCCCGGGCTACCAAACACACCCTTAGGGTAGCTAAAGAATTTAGGATTTCGTTTAGGCATGTTAATTTAATAGTTTATCTAGGTAGCTAAAATAAATATGGTAATGTGATGCAAAGAAATTCTAATTCAAAGTTGTCAAATAAATTGTGTTCACTTGCATAGTAATTCATTTTCTCGCTATGCAGGCGATACTTCGAGGTGGACACGGGGGTCGGCGCCGCGAGGGTCTCTGAGGGGGCGTCTCGGATCTTCTTCGAGGTGGACACGGGGGGCGTCGCCGGGGTCTTTGAGGGGGCATCTCGGATCTTCTTCGCCGATTCGCTCACGCGTCAAGGGTAAAAAACTCGCCCCTATATACCTAGGTTTTTTTGTGGGTCTAGATCACCAAGTCTGTCGCGATACCTAGGCGTCTTTTCCCGACCGTAAGGGTTACGCGGATAAATATGCATTAGTGGTCTCGCATATTATGAACCGTAACTCTTACGGCATTTATCGGGACAGTCGGCGGATGCGTAGTTGGGTACGTTCTCCCTGCTCTACCCCGATCCGAGTCAGGATTTCGGCTGCGCCTCCCCGTTGTTCTCCGGATGCACACCCCTCTCGGCTTTTTGGCGAGACGTGTATCGGGAGAGCAGCGGGGAGGTGCTGCCGAAATTCTGTCTCGGATCAGGGTAGAGCAGGGAGAACGTACTCAATCTACGGATCCGGCGGCTGCTAGGAGCCCACCTAGTAGAGATTCAGGTTGTTGTATGCGTAAAAAAGGAAAAATTAAAATGCGGATCATGTTTGATATAAATTCTAAGTTCCTCTGTTTTGGTGCTGGTTAGAGGATGGATAACCGTGACTGGATGTACGATGGCAGAATTGGTCCGTGGAAATATACTGAGGAATGGGGAGAAAAGACCAAGCAGTTCGTGGACAGGGCGTTTGACATCCCTAGCAGACCCAGGACAGTTTTTTGCCCTTGTAGTAAGTGTGCTAACCAAAAAACACAGGACAAGGAAACTATGAGTCTTCACCTGATCAAGTCTGGGTTCAAACCGTCCTACAAGATTTGGACTTTTCATGGAGAAAAGGCGAAGAAACATGCTAGGAAGGAGGTGCGGCAGATTCAGCCTACGAGAGAATATGATACTGGGTTTGATAGGTGCCTAGATAACTTGGGTAATGGTAATGTGCCTGAAAGCCCTCATGTAGAGGCGGAGACATCTAGGGATGCGGAGACAAGTGAGGAGCCGGAGGAAAACACAAAGAAGTATTACGAGGCTTTGTTTGCTTCGCAGAAACCCCTACACGTAAATACAGATGTTACCCAACTAGATGCCATCGCTCGCCTTTTGGCCTTTAAGTGCCACAGGAATCTGTGCAGAGATGGGTTCGATGAACTTCTGGTCCTCGTTGGCAGCATTTTGCCGAAAGGGCACCTCTTGCCGCAAAACTTCTACTATTCGAAAAAATTGCTCAGTGACCTCAAGATGTCATCTCAGCAGATACACGCTTGTCCAAAGGGATGCATGCTATTCAGAGAGGAGCATGCTAACACAAACTATTGCATCCATTGCAATAGCTCTAGGTACTTTGAGGTTGACACCAATGGTGATGGTCAGAAGAGGCAGACCACGGTTGCCAAGAATATCCTCCGCTATCTTCCAGTCCTACCGAGGATCCAGCGGCTCTTCATGACCGAGGATACTGCCCAGCAGATGAGGTGGGCTGTAGAAGGGATCAGACCAGACAGTGGCAAGATGATACATCCGTCGGATGGTACTGCATGGAAGAACTTTGTCAAGAAATATCCCCTGAAAGCTGGTGACCCGAGGAGCGTAGCAATTGCGATATCAACCGATGGGTTCAGTTGTTGGCCAGTGTTTGTTATTCCCCTGAACCTACCCCCTGGCGTCTGCACGAGATCAGAGTACATGTTTGTGTCGATGATAATCCCAGGACCGAAATACCCGGGTAAGAACATGAACGTGTATCTGGAACCACTGATTGATGACTTGCTTCTTGGCTGGGAAGATCGCGGGATCCGAACTTATGACGCGGCAAACAAGGAACACTTCGATATGTATGTCTGGTACCACACGTCCCTGCATGACTTGCCAGCACGAGCTTTGTTCTGCGGGTGGTGTACACATGGGAAGTGGCCTTGTCCGGAGTGCAGGCAAGCCGTGACTTTCTTCTGGCAAAGACATGAATCCCTTGCTACGAAAAATTGCTAGGGGCTTCAACCATTCCGTCGACTCGTTCAATTCTTATGACGTGAACGGGTATCGCTTCCAGACCCATCAATACACAACAAGCCGTCCAAACAAGAAGACAATAAATATCGGGGTGGTATGTCAAGGTGATGATGGACTCCATTACTATGGAAGAGTCGAGGGTATATACGAGCTGAATTACGGGTTTGACAAAGGGCTAAATCCCGTCGTATTCAAATGCCACTGGCTCGACCCACGTCGCGTGAGACGGGATCCTGAAATTGGATTGGTCGAAGTTGAAAGAAGCTCTGTTTATAAGGGAGAGGACGTGTACATTTTGGCCACCCAAGCCTTCCAAGTATTCTATCTCCCGTACGCGTGCCGAAACCCGACAAAGCGTCTACATGGAAGGGATGTTGTGATGACGGTTCCTTCACGCATTAGGCCACCCCCGCCAAACAAGGACGATTACCGCCGCGTAGACCCCTCAGCAAGGAGTGTTGATTTTTATCAAGAAGAAGGGCTCCCCGGTCATTTCACTATCGACTTGTCGGCCGTTGTTGATAACATGGTCGTAGACGATGAGCAAGAAGAAGATGCGGTTATGGAGGAAGACAATGTTCCCCCTGAAGCTGAGGATGTGTTGGGCCTCCAAGACCAGAGTTTGTAGAGGCGTTCAAAGCAGGCCTTAACCTGGATCCAATGGATCACCTCCAGGTTTCATCGAAGATTATTGGTTCGCAACCTGAATGACAAACAAGTCTCTTGTGTCCCCAACACACCTAATAGGTGCACTAGTTCGACGAAGAGATAGTGAAATACAGGTGGTATGAATAAGTATGAGCGGTAGCAACGGTGCCAGAAAATAGCTTGCTGGCGTGTAGTTGATGGTGGTAGTATTGCATTAACGCAGTAAAACAAAACAAGCAGCGATAGCAGTATTTAGGAACAAGGCCTAGGGAATAGACTTTCACTAGTGGACACTCTCAACATTGATCACATAAGAATAGATAAATGCATACTCTACACTTTTGTTGGATGATGAACACATTGCGTAGGATTACACGAACCCTCAATGCCGGAGTTAACAAGCTCCACAATAATGCTCATATTCTAGTAACCTTTAGTGTAAGATAGATCAAAAGGCTAAACCAAGTACTAGCATAGCATGCACTGTCACCTTCATGCATATGTAGGAGGAATAGATCACATCAATATTATCATAGCAATAGTTAACTTCGCAATCTACAAGAGATCATGATCATAGCATAAACCAAGTACTAACACGGTGCACACACTGTCACCTTTACACACGTGCAGGAGGAATAGAACTACTTTAATAACTTTGCTAGAGTAGCACATAGATAGTAGTGATACAAAACTCATATGAATCTCAATCATGTAAAGCAGCTCATGAGATCATTGTATTGAAGTACATAGTAGAGAGATTAACCACATAGCTACCGGTACAGCCCCGAGCCTCGATGGAGAACTACTCCTCCTCATGGGAGCAGCAACGGTGATGAAGATGGCGGTGGAGATGGCGGTATCGATGGAGAAGCCTTAGGGGCACTTCCCCGTCCGGCGAGTGCGGAACAGACTCTGTCCCCTGATCTTGGCTTCGCGATGGCGGCTCTAGAAGGTTTCGCGTGCCGTGGCTTCCTCTGTAAGGGGTTTCGTGCAGGGGCTTTAAATAGGCGAAGAGGCGGTGCAGGGGTCGAAGGGGCGCCCACCATAGGGGCGCGGGCCCTGGCCGCGCCACCTGTCATCGGGCCCACCAGGGCCCCGCGGCTCTCGGGTGTTACGGATGCTTCCGGGCAAATAGGAACTGGCGTTGATTTCGTCCAATTCCGAGAATATTTCGTTACTAGGATTTCTGAAACCAAAAACAGCGAAAAACAGGAACTGGCACTTCGGCATCTTGTTAATAGGTTAGTTCCAGAAAATGCACGAATATGACATAAAGTGTGCATAAAACATGTAGGTATCATCAATAAAGTAGCATGGAACATAAGAAATTATCAATACGTTGGAGACATATCAGCATCCCCAAGCTTAGTTCTGCTCGTCCCGAGCAGGTAAAACGATAACAAAGATAATTTCTTAAGTGACATGCCATCATAACCTTGATCATACTATTGTAAGCATATGAGATGAATGCAGCGATCAAAACAATGGTAATGACATGAGTAAACAACGAATCATAAAGCAAAGACTTTTCATGAATAGCACTTTCAAGACAGGCATCAATAAGTCTTGCATAAGAGTTAACTCATAAAGCAATAATTCAAAGTAAAGGTGTTGAAGCAACACAAAGGAAGATTAAGTTTCAGCGGTTGCTTTCAACTTATAACATGTATATCTCATGGATAGTGTCAACATAAAGTAATATAACAAGTGCAATATGCAAGTATGTAGGAATCAATGCACAGTTCACACAAGTGTTTGCTTCTTGGGATGGAGAGAAATAGGTGAACTGACTCAACATAAAGGTAAAAGAATGGTCCTTCCAAGAGGAAAGCATCGATTGCTATATTTGTGCTAGAGCTTTGGTTTTGAAAACATAAAGAGAGCATAAAAGTAAAATTTTGAGAGGTGTTTGTTGTTGTCAACGAATGGTAGTGGGCACTCTAACTACCTCATCAACCAGACTTTCAAGAGCGGCTCCCATGAAGGACGTTATCTCTACCAGCAAGGTAGATCATCCCTCTTCTCTTTTGTTTACACATGTACTTTAGTTTTATTTATTAGATGACACTCCCCAACCTTTTGCTTACACAAGCCATGGCTAACCGAATCCTCGGGTGCCTTCCAACATTCACATACCATGGAGGAGTGTCTATTTGCAAAATTAAGTTGCTTACTGATGAATCAGAGCAAAACATGTGAAGAGAATTATTAATGCAAGTTAATTAATTGAGGCTGGGAACCTCATTGCCAGCTCTTTTTGCAAAATTATTGGATAAGCGGATGAAGCCACTAGTCCATTGGTGAAAGTTGCCCAACAAGATTGAAAGATAAACACCACATACTTCCTCATGAGCTATTAAACATTGACACAAATAAGAGGTGATAAATTTTGAATTGTTTAAAGGTAGCACTCAAGCAATTTACTTTGGAATGGCGGAAAAATACCATGTAGTAGGTAGGTATGGTGGACACAAATGGCATGAATATTGGCTCAAGTATTTGGATGCATGAGAAGTATGCCCTCTCGATACAAGGTTTAGGCTAGCAAGGTTATTTGAAGCAAACTCAAGTATGAAATGGTGCAGCAAGACTCACATATAAGACATATTGTAAACATTATAAGACTCTACACCGTCTTCCTTGTTGTTCAAACTCTTTACTAGAAATTATCTAGACCTTAGAGAGACCAATTATGCAAACCAAATTTTAGCAAGCTCTATGTATTTCTTCATTAATGGGTGCAAAGTATATGATGCAAGAGCTTAAACATGAACACAACAATTGCCAAGTATCACATTATCCAAGACATTTTACCAATTACTACATGTAGCATTTTCCAATTCCAACCATAAACAATTTAACGAAGAGGAAACTTCGCCATGAATATTATGAGCTAAGAACACATGTGTTCATACGAACCAGCGGAGCGTGTCTCTCTCCCAAACAAGGATGAACTTATTCAGAGAACTAAGATAACAAAACAAAAACAAAAATAAAAGCACACAGACGCTCCAAGTAAAGTACATATGTGACCGAATAAAAATATAGTTTCACTAGAAGAAACGATAAGTTGTCGATGAAGAAGGGGATGCCTTGGGCATCCCCAAGCTTAGATGCTTGAGTCTTCTTAAAATATGCAGGGATGAACCACCGGGGCATCCCCAAGCTTAGACCTTTCACTCTTCTCGATCACATTATATCACCCTCTTCTATTGATCCTTGAAAACTTCCTTCACACTAAACTTCAAGCAAACTCATTAGAGGGTTAGTGCATAATCAAAAATTCACATGTTCAGAGGTGACACAAACATTCTTTTCACTTCTGGACATTGCATAAAGCTACTGGACATTAATGGATCAAAGAAATGAATCCAACATAGCAAAAGAGGCAATGCGAAATAAAAGGCAGAATCTGTCAAAAACAGAACAGTCCGTAAAGACGAATTTAAAGCTGGCACCAGACTTGCTCAAATGGAAAAACTCAAAACTAATGAAAGTTGCGTACATATCTGAGGATCACGCTCGTAAATTGGCAGATTTTTTAGAATTTTCTACAGAGGACTGTGCCCAGATTCGTGACAGACAGCAATGCTGTTTCTGCGCAGCGATCCCAAATATAACATCAACTTTAACATAGAAACTTTACTTGGCACAAAAACATGATAAGGAGAGGTTGCTACAGTAGTAAACAACTTCCAAGACACAAATATAAAACAAAGTACTGTAGCAAAATAACACATGGGTTATCTCCCAAGAAGTTCTTTCTTTATAGCCATTAAGATGGGCTCAGCAATTTTGATGATGCACCCGCAAGAAATAGTATTTGAAGCAAAAGAGAGCATCAAGAGGCAAATTCAAAACACATTTAAGTCTAACATGCTTCCTATGAAAAGGAATCTTGTACACGAATAAATTCATGAAGAACAAAATGGCAAGCATAGGAAGATAAAACAAGTGTAGCTTCAATAATTTCAGCACACAGAGAGGCATTTTAGTAACATGAAAATTTCTACAACCATATTTCCCTCTCTCATAATAACTTTCAGTAGCAACATGAGCAAACTCAACAATATAACTATCACATAAAGCATTCTTATCATGAGTCTCATGCATAAAATAATTACTTCTCCCAACATAAGCATAATCAATTTTATTAGTTGTAGTGGGAGCAAATTCAACAAAGTAGCTATCAAATATAGGAGGTATATTGTAATCATAATCAAATTTATCCTCCATAACAGGTGGTAACAAAAGACTACTATCATTATAATCATCATAAATGGGAGGCAAAGTATCATCAAAGTAAATTTTCTCCTCAATGCTTGGGGGACTAAAAATATCATGCTCATCAAAACCAGCTTCCCCAAGCTTAGAATTTTCCATAGCATTAGCAACAATGGTGTTCAAAGCATTCATAGTAATAACATTCCCATTAGCATGCATATAAAGTTCCATGGGTTTATTAATTCTTTCTTCAAACACATCATGTCCTAATTCAAGATAAAGTTCATAAAGATCTCTCATATTTTTGTTTTTTCCATTATGCCTAACTAGTGTAAACAAGAAACAAAAAGATGCAATTGCAGAGTCTAAAGGAAATAGCTTCGAGCACACACACAATGGCGCGGAAAATACATTACGGAACCGAAGTATGAGTGCCTTTTACCTTTCCTCCCCGGCAACGGCGCCAGAAAATAGCTTGATGTCTACGTCCCCCCTCCTTTCCTGTAGACAGTGTTGGGCCTCCAAGAGCAGAGGTTTGTAGAACAGCAGCAAGTTTTCCCTTAAGTGGATCACCCAAGGTTTATCGAACTCAGGGAGGAAGAGGTCAAAGATATCCCTCTCACGCAACCCTGCAACCACAAAGCAAGAAGTCTCTTGTGTCCCCAACACACCTAATAGGTGCACTAGTTCGACGAAGAGATAGTGAAATACAGGTGGTATGAATAAGTATGAGCGGTAGCAACGGTGCCAAAATAGCTTGCTGGCGTGTAGTTGATGGTGGTAGTATTGCAGCAGATGCAGTAAAACAGTAAACAAGCAGCGATAGCAGTATTTAGAAACAAGGCCTAGGGAATAGACTTTCACTAGTGGACACTCTCAACATTGATCACATAAGAATAGATAAATGCATACTCTACACTTTTGTTGGATGATGAACACATTGCGTAGGATTACACGAACCCTCAATGCCGGAGTTAACAAGCTCCACAATAATGCTCATATTCTAGTAACCTTTAGTGTAAGATAGATCAAAAGACTAAACCAAGTACTAGCATAGCATGCACACTGTCACCTTCATGCATATGTAGGAGGAATAGATCACATCAATATTATCATAGCAATAGTTAACTTCAATCTACAAGAGATCATGATCATAGCATAAACGAAGTACTAACACGGTGCACACCACCTTTACACACGTGCAGGAGGAATAGAACTACTTTAATAACTTTGCTAGAGTAGCACATAGATAGTGATACAAAACTCATATGAATCTCAATCATGTAAAGCAGCTCATGAGATCATTGTATTGAAGTACATAGTAGAGAGATTAACCACATAGCTACCGGTACAGCCCGAGCCTCGATGGAGAACTACTCCCTCCTCATGGGAGCAGCAGGCGGTGATGAAGATGGCGGTGGAGATGGCAGCGGTATCGATGGAGAAGCCGGGGCACTTCCCCGTCCGGCAGTGCCGGAACAGAGACTCTGTCCCCCGGATCTTGGCTTGCGATGGCGGCGGCTCGGAAGGTTTCGCGTACCGTGGCTTCCTCGCCAGGGTTTTCGATGCAGGGGCTTTAAATAGGCGAAGAGGCGGCGCGGGGGGTCGAAGGGGCGCCCACACCATAGGGGCGCGGGCCCAGCCCCGGCCGCGCCACCGTCATCTGGGCCACCTGGCCCCTCTGGCGGCTCTCGGGTGTTCTGGATGCTTCCGGGCAAAATAGGAACCAGGGCGTTGATTTCGTCCAATTCGAGAATATTTCGTTACTAGGATTTGAAACCAAAAACAGAAAACAGGAACGGCACTTCGGCATCTTGTTAATAGGTTAGTTCCAGAAAATGCACGAATATGACATAAAGTGTGCATAAAACATGTAGGTATCATCAATAAAGTAGCATGGAACATAAGAAATTATCGATACGTTGGAGACATATCAAGGAAGACAATGAAGAATATGAAGCTGAGGATGTGTGTGCCGTAGAAGACCTAAGTTTGCTCGAGGCGTTCAAAGCAGGCCTTGACCTAGATCCTAATGGACCACCTCCAGGTTTCATCGATGATTATTGGTTCGCTGAGCCTGATGATGATGAAACATGTGGTCCGATTACGGATGTCGACATAGGCTACTGATCTATGTAGTTGTAATTGTGAGGCTATCCTATGTAATGAACTATGTGCTATTTGTAATAAACTATGATCTATGTACTGAACTATGTGCTATTTGTAATAAACTATGATGTATCTACTAATATTCATCTACTTATATATTTGCATTATTGTTGATTTCACTAATATTCATCTGTTTACATTGCATACTAATAAACCACTCTTTTTATTGTGTTTGCAGGTGATTGAAACATGCCGCCAAGAAAAAGAAAGGGGGGTTTCAAAAAGAAGATCAAGGCCGTGGCTGAGCTTGTGGGACTTTCGAGTGGTTCCTCGCAGACACGTCCTCCTAGCGGTTCCTCGCAGACACGTCCTCCTAGCGGTCCTCCTAGCCCTCCACCACGGAGGAAGAATGCCCAGCCACGGCGACTTCGTACCCCCTCTCCTAGTCCTCCCCTAGCCGAGGATGATGACGAGGAGCAGTGGGGTGGGGGGGACGAGGAGCACGGTGGGCAGGACGAGGAGGACGGTGGGGAGGACAGTGGGGAGGACGGTGGGGAGGACGGTGGGGAGGACGGTGGGGAGGACCTCGAGGAGGATGAGGGGCTGGGGGGTATGCCTATGGAGCTAGACCCGACCCTAGTTTGGTCTCCGCCGGCGGAGGAGGTGTACGTTGCAGCCGAGGAGAGGCTGGAACCACGGGACAAGAAGCCGTATAGGCGCGGGATTACGAAACTCCCCAAGCTAAAAACTTGGGCCTTCCGCGATGTTGTTCTCGTGCCCGCTGGAAAGAGGTACATGCTGATTTTGGCATTCCATTATTGAAATTTTTATCATTATACAAATTTTTATCACATGCATATTGATTTTGGCATTTCGTTGTGCAGCATGTTCAAGTATGGCGACCCGAGGAGGAAGCCGACACGTGGGTACTCGAACATCCTTGGAGGCATAATTAGGAAGCATTTCCCTGGGATTGTCAATCTCCCTACTGGTGGCCGCGACGTGGCTTGGACTTGGAAGCACTACAGCTACGCGGAAGATCCTAGCGGCAAGTACGGAAACATGCAAGAGCGGGTTGTCCGCCACTTCTGGGTACGTGACTTTTGGCTTCTTAGCATTCAAACACTTCTTGGCTACCAATAGTTGCTCTAATTCATCTTGTTTTACCTATGTGCATGGTTGCAGAAATACTTCAAGAGGGCTGAGGGCGAGGAAATTGCGTGCGACGTTATCTTACACGAGTTGTGCAGGGTGAGGGTGACTGGCATGCACTACGAGGCACGTGTCCAGTGCGTCCGCGACTGGCACGCCGAGCGCAAAGTTTGGATGAGTAAGGCTGATTGTCGGGATACGCTCATGGCACCATGGCAGTACCTGCAGGTATTAGCATCGATGTGTTATTTATTTCCGCATTTTCATGTAGTTTATGTTCTAATAATGGGTCTATCTTGTGTATGTAGAACCCTCCTCAGTACGTCGGGGAAGACAGGGCGTGCTTTCTTGCGATGGTCATATGGTGGACATCCCGCGAGTACGCCCGGAAGCACGCGGAGGGCAAGCAGAAGCGTTCAGAGATGGGAGGTGGATCACATGTCCTGGGCAGCAAGAACTTGGCCCTTACCTTGCAGGATGAGGTGAGCAAGTGGTTTCTTCATTCTTTCGTTTTATGTTATTGCTAGCCCCAAGTGTCTCCCTCTTCACTTAATTGCATGTACTCTTTTGCAGGAAGTGAAGACAGGCGTGGCACCAAACTTGTTTGGCTTTTTCCAAAAGTCGAAGACCAGGAAGGAGCCGCATCCTGAAACGGGGTCCTTGTGGGTCAACGACCTAGCGGAGGGCCAGTGTGGCGCGTACCGCTCGAAGTTCAAGGACAACCCCAAGAGGAAGGTATGATGCGCACAGTAGCAAGTTTTCCCTCAGAAAGAAACCAAGGTTTAATCGAACCAGGAGGAGCCAAGAAGCACGTTGAAGGTTGATGGTCGCGAAATGTGATGCGGCGCAACACCAGGATTCCGGCGCCAACGCGGAACCTGCACAACACAACCAAAGTACTTTGCCCCAACGAAACAGTGAGGTTGTCAATCTCACCGGCTTGCTGTAACAAAGGATTAAACGTATCGAGTGGAAGATGTTTGCAAAGAAAATAAACACAATTGCAGTAGATTGTATGCTATGTAAAGAATAGGACCGGGGTCCACAGTTCACTAGAGGTGTCTCTCCCATAAGATAAAGCATGTTGGGTGAACAAATTACAGTCGGGCAATTGACAAATAGAGAAAGGCATAACAATGCATATACATGACATGGTAAATATAGTGAGATTTAATCCGGGCATTACGACAAAGTACATAGACCGCCATCCAACTGCATCTATGCCTAAAAAGTCCACCTTCAGTTATCATCCGAACCCCCTCCAGTATTAAGTTGCAAAGCAACAGACAATTGCATTAAGTATGGTGCGTAATGTAATCAACAACTACATCCTTAGACATAGCATCAATGTTTTATCCCTAGTGGCAACAGCACATCACAACCTTAGAACCTACTGTCACGATCCCAGATTCAATGAAGGCATGAACCCACTATCGAGCATAAATACCCCCTCTTGGAGTTAAGAGCAAAAACTTGGCCAGAGCCTCTACTAATAACGGAGAGCATGCAAGATCATAAACAACACATAAAAAATAGATTGATAATCACCATAATCATAGTACTCTCTATCCATCGGATCCCGACAAACACAACATATAGTATTACAGATAGATGATCTTGATCATGTTAGGCAGCTCACAAGATCCAACAATGAAGCACAACAAGGAGAAGACGACCATCTAGCTACTGCTATGGACCCATGGTCCAGGGGTGAACTACTCACTCATCACTCCGGAGGCGACCATGGCGGTGTAGAGTCCTCCGGAGATGAATCCCCTCTCCGGCAGGGTGCCGGAGGCGATCTCCGAATCCCCGAGATGGGATTCGCGGCGGCGCGTCTCTGTAAGGTTTTCCGTATCGTGGCTCTCGGTGCGGGGTTTCGCGACGAGCTTTAAGTAGGCGGAGGGTCAACGCGGGGGCCACACGAGGGGCCCAGGGGTAGGTCGGCGCGGCCAGGGCCGGGCCGCGCCGGCCACCTCCCGGCCGCCTCGTGGCCCCACTTCGTTAGGTCTTCGGTCTTCTGGAGCTTCGTGCAAAATAGGACCACAGGCGAAAGTTTCGTCCAATTCCGAGAATATTTCTTTACTAGGATTTCTGAAACCAAAAACAGCAGAAAACAGCAACTCTCTTCGGCATCTTGTTAATAGGTTAGTTCCGAAAATGCATAAATATGACATATAATGTGCATAAAACATGTAGGTATCATCAATAAAGTAGCATGGAACATAAGAAATTATCGATACGTTGGAGACGTATCAGCATCCCCAAGCTTAGTTCTGCTCGTCCCGAGCAGGTAAAACGATAACAAAGATAATTTCTGAAGTGACATGCCATCATAATCTTGATCATACTATTTGTAAACATATGTAATGAATGCAGCGATCAAAACAAAGGTAATGACATGAGTAAACAAATGAATCATAAAGCAAAGACTTTTCATGAATAGTACTTCAAGACAAGCATCAATAAGTCTTGCATAAGAGTTAACTCATAAAGCAATAAATCAAAGTAAAGGTGTTGAAGCAACACATAAGAAGATTAAGTTTCAGCGGTTGCTTTCAACTTATACATGTATATCTCATGGATATTGTCAACATAAAGTAGTATAATAAGTGCAATATGCAAGTATGTAGGAATCAATGCACAGTTCACACAAGTGTTTGCTTCTTAAGGTGGAGGAGATAGGTAAACTGACTCAACAATAAAAGTAAAAGAATGGTCCTTCAAAGAGGAAAGCATCGATTGCTGTATTTGTGCTAGAGCTTTTATTTTGAAAACATGAAACAATTTTGTCAACGGTAGTAATAAAGCATATGAGTTATGAAAATTATATCTTACAAGTTGCAAGCCTCACGCATAGTATACTAATAGTGCCCGCACCTCGTCCTACTTAACTTGGACTACCGGGTCTTCGCATGCCATGTTTCAACCAAGTGTCACAAAGGGGTACCTCCATGCCGCCTGTACAAAGGTCTAAGGAGAATGCTCGCATTTCGGATTTCTCGCTTTTGATTATTCTCAACTTAGACATCCATACCGGGACAACATGGACAACAGATAATGGACTCCTCTTAAATGCATAAGCATGTAACAAAGTTATTATTCTCATATGAGATGGAGGATATATGTCCAAAACTGAAACTTCCACCATGATTCATGGCTTTAGTTAGCGGCCCAATGTTCTTCTCTAACAATTTTGCATGCTCCAACCACTAAAATGATAGACCTTCAGACAAGACGGACATGCATAGCAACTCACATGATATTCAACAATAGTTGATGGCGTTCCCCAGAAGCATGGTTATCGCACAACAAGCAACTTAATAAAATATAAAGTGCATAAGTACATATTCAATACTACGATAGTTTTTAAGGCTATTTTGTCCCATGAGCTATATATTGCAAAGGTGAATGATGGAATTTTAAAGGTAGCACTCAAGCAATTTACTTTGGAATGGCGGAGAAATACCATGTAGTAGGTAGGTATGGTGGACACAAATGGCATAGTAGTTGGCTCAAGGATTTTGGATGCATGAGAAGTATTCCCTCTCGATACAAGGTTTAGGCTAGCAAGGTTATTTGAAGCAAACTCAAGGATGAACAAGTGCAGCAAAACTCACATAAAAGACACATTGTAAACATTATAAGACTCTACACTGTCTTCCTTGTTGTTCAAAACTCAATACTAGATATTATCTAGACCTTAGAGAAACCAAATATGCAAATCAAATTTTAGCAAGCTCTATGTATTTCTTCATTAATGGGTGCAAAGCATATGATGCAAGAGCTTAAACATGAGCACAACAATTTCCAAGTATCACATTATCCAAGACATTTTAGAATTACTACATGTAGCATTTTCCAATTCCAACCATATAACAAATTAACGAAGAAGAAACTTCGCCTTGAACATTATGAGTAAAGCCTAAGGACACATGTGTCCATATGCAACAGCGGAGCGTGTCTCTCTCCCACAAAGTGAATGCTAGGATCCATCTTATTCAAACAAAAACAAAAACAAAAACAAACCGACGCTCCAAGTAAAGAACACAAGATGTGATTGAATAAAAATATAGTTTCAGGGGAGGAACTTGATGATGTTGTCGATGAAGAAGGGGATGCCTTGGGCATCCCCAAGCTTAGACGCTTGAGTCTTCTTAAAATATGCAGGGGTGAACCACGGGGGCATCCCCAAGCTTAGAGCTTTCACTCCTCTTGATCATAGTATATCATTCTCCTCTCTTGACCCTTGAAAACTTCCTTCACACCAAACTTCAAGCAAACTCATTAGAGGGTTAGTGCACAATTAATAATTCACTCATTCAGAGGTGACACAATCATTATTTTCACTTCTGGACATTGCATAATGCTACTGGACATTAATGGATCAAAGAAATAAATCCAACATAGCAAAAGAGGCAATGCGAAATAAAAGGCAGAATCTGTCAAAAACAGAACAGTCCGTAAAGACGAATTTAGAAATGGCACCAGACTTTCTCAAATGGAAAAACTCAAAACTAATGAAAGTTGCGTACATATCTGAGGATCACGCTCGTAAATTGGCAGATTTTTTCGAATTTTCTACAGAGAATTGTGCCCAGATTCGTGACAGACAGCAATGCTGTTTCTGCGCAGCGATCCCAAATATAACATCAACTTTGACATAGAGACTTTACTTGGCACAAAAACTTGATAAGGAGAGGTTGCTACAGTAGTAAACAACTTCCAAGACTCAACAAAACAAAAAATTGCTGTAGTAAAAACATGGGTTGTCTCCCATAAGCGCTTTTCTTTAACGCCTTTCAGCTAGGCGCAGAAAGTGCAAATCAAGTAACATCGAGAGTAGAAGCATCAACATTATTACCAGGGGTGTTGGGAGTTTTCTCAACCAAGCATAGTATGTTTGATATATAAGTTTTAGCGTCTCCCTTTTCATTAGTCTTAGGCTTGCTACTCTCATCGAACAAATTTTCAGGAACAAGCCAAGCATAGTTATTTTCTAGTGCATCATTCATAGCTAGGAGTTTACATGGTATTGGTGCTTTGATTTCCCCTCCATCATTAATGTTATTAGTGTACATTATTCTATCCATATCCATTTTTTCAAGGAGACCAATAAAATTGGTATGAGAACCTAGCATATTAAATTTAGCAAAAACCTTTCTAGCCTCTCTTGCTAGACCACCAAATTCTCTAAGAAGGGTTTCTAAAACAAAATCTTTCTTTTCCCCTTCTTCCATATCACCAAGTGTAAGAAACATGTGTTGGATTATAGGATTGAGATTAACAAATTTAGTTTCCAACATGCGAACTAAAGCAGCAGCAGCAATTTCATAGGTAGGTGCAAGTTCTACCAAGTGTCTATCTTCAAAATCTTCAGTAATACTAACATGATTGAAAAATTCTTCTATATTATTTCTCCCAACTATGGACCCACGTCCTACCGGTATGTCTTTTGTGGTGAAATTAAAAGGAAACATGATGCAATAAGCAAAAAGTAAACTAGGCAAATAAAGTAAAGACGAGTAACTAAATTTTTTTTTGTGTTTTTGATATGGAGAGCAAGACAGTAAATAAAGTAAAACTAGCAACTAATTTTTTTGTGTTTTGTTTAGGTGCAGCAAACAAAGTAGTAAATAAAATAAAGCAAGACAAAAACAAAGTAAAGAGATTGAGAAGTGGAGACTCCTTGCAGCGTGTCTTGATCTCCCCGGAAACGGCGCCAGAAAAAGAGCTTGATGGCGTGTAACTCACACGTTCGTTGGGAACCCCAAGAGGAAGGTATGATGCGCACAGTAGCAAGTTTTCCCTCAGAAAGAAACCAAGGTTTAATCGAACCAGGAGGAGCCAAGAAGCACGTTGAAGGTTGATGGTCGCGAAATGTGATGCGGCGCAACACCAGGGATTCCGGCGCCAACGCGGAACCTGCACAACACAACCAAAGTACTTTGCCCCAACGAAACAGTGAGGTTGTCAATCTCACCGGCTTGCTGTAACAAAGGATTAAACGTATCGAGTGGAAGATGTTTGCAAAGAAAACAGTAAACACAATTGCAGTAGATTGTATGCTATGTAAAGAATAGGACCGGGGTCCACAGTTCACTAGAGGTGTCTCTCCCATAAGATAAAGCATGTTGGGTGAACAAATTACAGTCGGGCAATTGACAAATAGAGAAAGGCATAACAATGCATATACATGACATGGTAAATATAGTGAGATTTAATCCGGGCATTACGACATAGTACATAGACCGCCATCCAACTGCATCTATGCCTAAAAGTCCACCTTCAGGTTATCATCCGAACCCCCTCCGGTATTAAGTTGCAAAGCAACAGACAATTGCATTAAGTATGGTGCGTAATGTAATCAACAACTACATCCTTAGACATAGCATCAATGTTTTATCCCTAGTGGCAACAGCACATCACAACCTTAGAACCTACTGTCACGATCCCAGATTCAATGAAGGCATGAACCCACTATCGAGCATAAATACCCCCTCTTGGAGTTAAGAGCAAAAACTTGGCCAGAGCCTCTACTAATAACGGAGAGCATGCAAGATCATAAACAACACATAAACAATAGATTGATAATCACCATAATCATAGTACTCTCTATCCATCGGATCCCGACAAACACAACATATAGTATTACAGATAGATGATCTTGATCATGTTAGGCAGCTCACAAGATCCAACAATGAAGCACAACAAGGAGAAGACGACCATCTAGCTACTGCTATGGACCCATGGTCCAGGGTGAACTACTCACTCATCACTCCGGAGGCGACCATGGCGGTGTAGAGTCCTCCGGGGGATGAATCCCCTCTCCGGCAGGGTGCCGGAGGCGATCTCCGAATCCCCCGAGATGGGATTCGCGGCGGCGGCGTGTAAAGTTTTCCGTATCGTGGCTCTCGGTACTGGGGGTTTCGCGACGGAAGCTTTAAGTAGGCGGAGGGTCAACGCGGGGGCCACACGGGGGTAGGTCGGCGCGGCCGGGCACGGGCCGCGCCGGCCACCCTGGCTGCCTTGTGGCCCCACCGTTATCTCTTCGGTCCTTCTGGAAGCTTCGTGCAAAAATAGGACCCCGAAGGGATTTGGTCCAATTCCGAGAATATTTCTTTACTAGGATTTCTGAAACCAAAAACAGCAGAAAACAGAATGGCTCTTCGGCATCTTGTTAATAGGTTAGTTCCAGAAAATGCATAAATATGACATATAATGTGCATAAAACATGTAGGTATCATCAATAAAGTAGCATGGAACATAAGAAATTATCGATACGTTGGAGACGTATCAGCAAGTTCAAGGACAAGCACGGCGAAGACGCCGACCCAACCACCGAAGAGTTTGACGTTGAGGTTGCGGTGCTTGCGGGACAAGGCAAGAAGGGTGGCCGCCTATGGATTGCTGACGGGTTAGTCGACCCAAGGACCATTCCATCTCTACGCCAGATCCGTCGTGGGCGTACGAGCGAGCAGCCTCGGGTAGAGACCCGCCCACGGGCTTCTGACCTAGCTATCGAGAAGTTACGGGTAAGTTCTTCGTCGATCCTCTACGCTTCATTACATGTTTTCCATTGCAATTAATGTTACTGACATCGCGGCAACACAACGTAGGCGGAGATGGAAGAAAGGGAACGGAGGCACCAAGAGGAGCAGATGCAGATACAACAGCAGCTTAGGGACAGCGTGCAGATGCAGCAGCAGATGTTGCTGCAGATGCAACAACAGCAGCAGATGTTCCAGCAGATGTTCATGAACCAGGCCGTGGTGACTTCCCCACCGGGGAGTAGTGCTCCTAGCACGTCGGGTCCTCCTATGTTCCCCAACTATGTAAGTGGTTAACTTAATATCTCCGTCTCAATCTTGTTTGTTGTCTAACCGAACTTTGGATATTGCAGATCCCCGTGCCTGATCCGCAGGTGTTGGCGCTCCTCCAGCGAGCTCCAAGTCAGAGCCCGCTGACACCTGGCTTGACCGTCAACAATACGGGCATCATCCGGAGCCTGCAGCAGTTTCTAGGTGAGTTCTCCCTACACTTCTAATTCTTCCATACCATGTCACTTGTGAATTTTAGCCATTCAACCATGTCAATTTTAGCCATTATGTTCAATTCTAGCTATTCCATGTTAATTTTAGCCATTCCATGTCATCCTTAGCCATTATGTTGGATTTTAGCCATTTCATGTCAATTCTAGCGATTATGTTCAATTTTAGCCATTCCATGTCAATTCTTGTCAATTCTAGTTCTTACATGTCAATTTTAGCCATTCCATGTCATTCTTAGCCATTATGTTGAATTTTAGCCATTTCATGTCTATTCTAGCGATTATGTTCAATTTTAGCCATTCCATGTCAATTCTAGTTCTTCCATGTCAATTCTAGTTCTTACATGTCAATTTTAGCCATTGCATGCCACTTATGCATCTATATATGAACTTGTAGGAGGACAAGGAGATGGAGGACAAGGAGGTGGAGAAGGACAAGGAAGTGGAGGACAAGGAAGTGGCGAAGGTTGACGTTGCTTGTATGAACTTTGTTGTGTGACTTGGAGCATTCTATGTATGAATTTGTTGTTGGATACTTTGTTGTTGGTGGACTTTGTTGTTGTTGGACTATTGTATGGAACATTCTATGTATGGACTTTGTTGGACTATTAGTGGTTGAACTTTGTTGTTGATGATGTGCAAATGTCTATATATTGTGCTATATATGTATCTAGAAATATATATCTATTTTGTGAATTATATGTGCAGGGATTAAATGGAAACAGCAAAAAGCTGGAATTTTTTCAGCACCTTTGCCGTGCACATGCACACGGCAAAGAGAAAGCCGCACGGCAAAGGCTTTCTTTGCCGTGCACATGCACACGGCAAAGGGTGCCCAGCGCACGATGCTGCCACCTGCTGTTGCCGTAGGGTCTTTGCCGTGCGGCTTGAGGGGAAGCGCACGGCAAAGACAAGAGTTTGCCGTGGGGCTTGAGGAGGCGCACGCAAAGTCGCAAGACGGCAAAGAGGGCCAGCGCACGGCAAAGCATGGCGCACGGCAAAGGCGGGCGAGCGCACGTGGGGGCAGGCTCGACTGCAAGCCTTTGCCGTGCGATTTTCACTCGACGCACGGCAAAGGTGCTCTTGCCGGCCGATCGTTGTCGCAGGTTCTTTGCCGCAAGGCCGCACGGCAAAGCCTTTGCCGAGAGGTGATTTGTGCCTTGCCGCGGTGATATTGGGGCACGGCAAAAACAGTTCTCCGTGAGGTGTTTGCACGGCGAAAGACACGACCAGAACCACGCGCTGCCTTCCTTACGCGGGGAGACGGCCGGATTGTGTCTGGTAAACCCTGTCTACTTCCTCTATGGCGGTGGCTGGCGATAGCTGGGTACGGTGTACATCCACCGTATGCATGTGTGCTGATGCTTTTTGTTCATCTGCGCAGAATTTTTGAAACTGGCATGTCAGTGTATGGTTGATTGGGAGGAGGTGTTCTGCTAATGGTCATAACCAAGTGTATGAACTTGTGTCTTATGTGTTTGTAGTTTCAATGCATGGGATCTTAATTATCCTGCCATTCCTCAAGAAATGATTATTTAGCTTTACGGATCAAAGGGGTTATTAAAGTTTCTTTCCCATGAAAGGAAAAAAGGACGCTTGTGGTTATAATTTACAGAAAATAATCAAAATATGCAGCTAGGTTAGTTGTCGCGTTTCAAGGACACCAGGGAGGAAACCACCCCTTTTGGTTCGGTGAGGTGTGGCAAGGCAATCCAAATAATCTCAGGCATCACGGCAAATACTCAGCGATTTTACCCAGATTCAGACATCCAACATAACTCGAGCGAGCTTACGCCATTCTTGTCTGATCTTTATAGGTGCCTAGGTGTATCCTAAGGGATTACAATGGCTAACTTGCTTGCGGTGTTCATATGCGTGGAGAAACTAAGTAGCGGCTGGTTGGTCAGAAGCGCCCCGTTTCAGACCGCAATTTCTTTCAAATTTATCCATTCGACGCCCCTAATGGCAACAATTTTGTAAGGGGTTAGATATGGTCCGTTTGGGTTTTGGGAGAACCAAAAGAACTGTGAAAGAAGATTAAACGAACAATAAGATTAAACGATTAGATGCTGACGTGGCAGGCTACTAGAAAAGGTATAACGTGGAACTAAATCTCACTCAAGTGACATGCTTATTATTGTCGTTCTCTTCACTGTTCGCCGAGAATCTGGAGAGAATGTTTAGGTAAATGTGGTTCTGACACTCAGAGTTTTGTAGAGACACTGACCGCTCCTTATGGGACACAAATCACCGAGAATACAAACCAATAATTTGGCCACTTGTCTATTTGGGGTGTACTGATGCCGTAAATTCTCGTGTTTGAATGTATGTGTTTTTATACTGCATGTGCACTGGACCTGTATAAATATTATATGTGTGATGAACCTGAATAAATATTATAAATATATCCTGAAAAGTCAGATAAAATAAAAATAAACATACACTACAAGAATGGCACAAGGTGCCGACGGCCTCGATGTACGCCGACGGCAGTATCATCAAGCCGTCGGCCTACAAGCCAGCCAACCCAGCCCCACGGTTCACCCCTCGACGTATGGGTGCCCTCGGCGTACTCATTGCTACACCGACGGTGACCCTCGACGTACACCTGGTCATCGGCGTAGCCACGAGTAGCTGGCCCTGCTCGACCGTGCCCTAACGGCCAAGTGATGGCATCACGTCTATGCCGAGGGTCACCGTCGGCACCACTTCATTTTACCACATTAATCTTCAAAAAATCATAATCAAATCATATTGAGTAATTTAGAAAAATAAAATTAATATATCAATTTTTTTTAGAAAACTAAGATCTATCTTGGAAAAATATCAAACTTGAAATATTGCAAATATCTCAATTTTTTTTAAAATGAGCTATCATGTCCGATGTTTCATGGCTTTCACGCCGAACAATCAATGTTATGGCTGAAATTGTCACATAGTTTGTGATAATGTGCCCATATTGTGCATAAATGTGCATCTTGGGATGTCCTACGATTTTGTAGGAGGAAGTTTTACTTTTCATTGATGAAAAAATCATTTTCCATTTTGAGGTGCCGAAAACGGGGTGTTTTGTGAAGAAACCACCAAATTAAAGTTTCACATTGGTACCAAGACATTTTTAAAAAATACTAGACCACCTAAGATGGAATTTCTCAACCGGTATATCTGAAACCTTCCCGTGCACCCCTCATGAAAAAGACAAATTCCTGCTGAATCAACAGGAGGCCGACCAGATTTGAACTACAGTTACATGATATAATGCTCAAGATTTTTTGTAAAAATTATTTTTAAGTTCACAACATGCTATTTCATGAGAGATCCAGTGCAAGTTTACCGAGGCTCAGCCCCGAGCAAGGATCTTCATGCCCGTCTTTTTGAATATAGTTTGAAACGGGCATAACAAATTCAAGAACGATCTAAACAATGTGAAACCTTCGCATGGTTTCATATTATGTGTCATAGTTGTAAGAAAAAATATTAAACTTGGAAAATTGCAAACATCACAAAAAATCCATCACAAAATGAGCTATCACCTTCGAGGTTTCATGGCATTTAGGTCAAACGACCAATATTATGGATAACATCGTGGCATAGTTTGTGATAATGTGCCTATATTATGCACACATGTGTATCTTGAGATGTCTTACGATGTTGCAGGAGGAAATTTTCCTTCATCGCACGAAAAAGCCATTTTCCATTTTTGAGGTGCCAAAAACGGGGTGTTTTGTGAAGCAACCACCAAATTAAAGTTTCACATTGGTACCAACACATTTTTCAAAAATACTAGACCACCTAAGATGGACAATTTCCCAACCGGTGTATCTGGAACCTTTCCGTCCACCCCTCATGAAAAATACAAATTCTCACTTAATCGGTAGGAGGTCGACACTCGTAGGAAACCATTATAGGTAGAAATGACATCTGTGGCGCATCTAAAAAATGTGCTCCACAAAAATTATTTCTGTGGCGCACCAAAAATATGCGCCACAGAAAGTCGATTTTGTGGCGCACCAATGCCACCATGCGCCACAGAATTTTGACTTTCTGTGGCGCATGTGGACGGATGCGCCACAGAATTTCCATGGGGCCCACGCGGGGTCCAGCACTGCATATGGGCGAAGGAATTATGTGGGCATCCGCCACATGCCTACGTAAAAAGCTAAAATTTCTGTGGCGCATGGTGGCATGTGCGCCACAGAAGTTAATATTTCTGTGGCGCACCAACAATATGCGCCACAGAATTCTGCAGGATTTTTTCTCCCCACGCAACTCCACCCCCCCCCCCGTGGATCGCCTTTTTTAGCACTGTAAAATAAGAAAGAAATAGATAGAAATTTCAAAAAATAAATTCCATCAAGATGCCCATGTACTATGTCATCTAGCACCACTAAAAATTAACAAACATGAATTTCAACTTTTTTTTGCAAAATTGCGTTGCAAAATCATCAAACTGGATTTCTGGTTGCATACGATTTCGAAAAAAAACGCACAATATTTCAAAATGTTCCCACGAATGCGGCATTGTTGGCTACTCCCGTTGCAGCATGCGGGCTCTGCTACTTCCGCTTTACCGCATGAGCCGCTGCAACAGCTGCATTGATATGGGCATGGAGGCCTATGTGGAGGCCAATTTCAGGACTCCACCAAGCTAGGTGGTACGCCATCGAGCATTCAGGAGTGACACGCTAGGACGACCTACGCCATGTAATAATTAAGTCTAAGGTTGTGTCATTCATTCTATGTTAGGAAATAATGTAGCCAGGTCATGTGGTGGGCCAATTAGGGTTAAATTAGTGTTGCGTTTGGTTTTGGGCCTGTCCAAACTGCTGTGTTAGGCTCAGTGGGGCGCCCCAGCCTAGAAAGACTGGCCAGCCACCACTCCACCCCTCATATAAGTGGAGGTACGGCTAGGGTTTAGGGAGATCAAGTTTAGACTAAAGATTAGGGTTTTCCCCATTGCGTGTGTTCACGTGTATCATCCCTCCGGGGTACGGCGCTGCCGTTATCTATTATATCCGCTGCGAAGGTTCTTGTGTTCATCAAGGATTGTCTAGCTCAAGGTTTGAGGCGTATCGTTCGTCGATCCGTTGCTTGCTGGATTCGTTCCCTCTTCTCCAGGCTGCGTTCATCGCGTTGTTGGGAGGATTCTCTACCCTAGGTTCTCGCTGTGAAAGATCGGGCATCACCTAGGTGGATCGGCTGGGATCCACCGTATCATGTGGTATCAGCTTTCTGGGTTGCTCACGGCGAGGTGTTGTTGATCGATCTCTTTGATCGGTTTGCATCGGAGAAGATTGGCTCTAGATCGGAGGAGTTTGGCTCTCGGTCGAAGGAGGTTGGTTGGAGGAAGTTTGGAGTTGTTCTGCAAGTGCTCTGTGTCATCCATGGCGGTTCTAGGTGCCAAAATCTCCACGATTTTCTGTGGTTTGGGATCCGGGAAGACGGCTGTGCTCTCGCGACGCGATCCGGCTCCGTGGTCACCATCCGACCTGACCGTACAACCGTTCCTAGCCGGTCAACCTAGCTACAGACCGGCCCCATTCGATCTAGACCGGACCAGACGCTGATGCCATCCGGGCAGATTACTGCGCCGCACAGCCGCCAGGTCAAGTTGCTGTGCTGGTCCGATCGGGCCTCAGTCGGTCGTCCGGGTCCAGTTGTCCAACCGGGCCTCTAGCCGGGCGCAGGCAATTTCGGTTTTTCCTCCGGCGGTTTCTCCTGTTGCGGCTGTGATTTCTCCGGTGGTTTCTTCTGCAGATGTTGATCATGTTGATGCTATTGCTGCGATCCGTGACACCGAGAGAAGTGACGATGTATATCATGACTATCTCGGTATGGTGATCGGTCTCAAGTTTGACGCATCTACAATCAAATGGAGGTTGCTTAGTTCCGCGACACCGACGGCGTATCAACTTTGGGAATCACACATTGAAGGTGGGTTTGCGAGATGCAAGGAGTTTGATAGTTCTTTTGGTGGCCAGACGGAGTTTGCTATTGCATACCGGCGTGTTGATGATGTTGTGGCTAGTTGGTACCGTAATGCTCTCATAGTTGCAGGTATCATTGGTCTACAGTCTAGTTGGGCAGATTTCAAGAAGTTTCTGCGTGCTAGATTTAAGTTTCCACGGTTGCATAAACCGGTGGTGTGCTCTAACACTACCGTGAAGGAGGTTGTTCCAGTACAGGCAGTCACTGAAGAGAGGAAACCTGGCTCTGATACCAAGAGCGCTACTGTGACTGTTGAGGAGGATGTACCATTGAGCGGGCTGAATATGCAACTCAAGAAGGTACAAGGTGATGCTTGCAAGACAGTTGACAAGGTTCAGCGGTGGAGTTTGTTTCAGACTCGGGCATTATCAAGGGCAAGGCTTGCAAGTTGATGATTGATGGTGGTAGTTGTACTAATGGCATTAGCAAGGCGATGGTGGCAGCATTGGGGTTGTCTACATGGCGTCTTCCTGAACCTAAACGTCTTGAGTGGTTGAATAGCTGTGGTATGTTGAAGATTACTCACAAGGTGCGTGTGCCATTTACAGTTGATGATTATGTTGATGAGATCGAGTGCGATGTGTTGCCATTGGAGGTGTGTGGATTGCTACTTGGGCGTCCTTGGCAGTATGATCGCAATGTGACACATGCTGGGAGAGCAAATACATATTCTTTTATGCATGGTGGCAAACATCGGACTTTGAAGCCTATGGGTGATGATCATATCAAGTCCGATGTGGAGTTAGCGGTGCGTAAAGAGAAGTTGCACAAGCCTAAAGTGCAGCGAGAGGTGCATGTTGTTCCGAGCATTGATGTTGGTGATGTTTCAGCCATGCCTGGTAGATGACAAGCTAGTTCTTGTTGGTGACAAGCCGGATGAAGCTACACTTGTTGTAGAGTTGCTGGCGTGTAGTCGACAACTTCCTTGTGACGGTAAAGGCCACGTCCGTTGGGAACCCCAAGAGGAGGTATGATGCGCACAGCGGACAAGTTTTCCCTCGGAAAGAAACCAAGGTTATCGAACCGGTGGGAGCCAAGAAGCACGTGAAGGTTGTTGGTGGAGCAATGTAGCGCGGCGCAACACCAGAGAAACCGGCGCCAACATGGAACCCGCACAACACAATCAAGATACTCTGCCCCAACGTAACACTGAGGTTGTCAATCTCACCGGCTTGCTGAAAACAAAGGATTAAGCGTATCGAGTGGAAGATGGTGTTTGTTTGCAAAAAACAGTAAAAACAGTAGAATGTATTCAGATGTAAAAGAATGGACCGGGGTCCATTTCACTAGTGGTGTCTCTCCAATAAGATAACTAACATGCTGGGTGAACAAATTACAGGTGGGCAACTGACAAATAAAGATTCAATACATATCAATGATGATTACTATGTGATTTAATCGTGCATTACGACAAAGTACATAGACCGCTATCCAACATGCATCTATGCCTAAATAATCCACCTCCAGGTTATCATCCGAACCCCTTTCCAAAGTATTAAGTTGTAAACAACAGATAATTGCATTAAGTATGGTGCGTAATATAATCAACACAAATATCCTTAGACAAAGCATCGATGTTTTATCCCTAGTAGCAACAACACATCCACAACCTTAGAACCTACTGTCACGATCCCAGATTCAATGGAGGCATGAACCCACTATCGAGCATAATTACTCCCTCTTGGAGTTACAAGTATCAACTTGGCCAGAGGCTCTACTAGCAACGGAGAGCATGCAAGAACATAAACAACACATATATGATAGATTGATAATCAACTTAACATAGTATTCTATATTCATCGGATCCCGCCAAAAAACACAACATGTAGCATTACAATAGATGATCTTGATCATGTTAGGCAGCTTACAAGATCTAAACAATGATAGCACATGGAGAAGACAACCATCTAGCTACTGCTATGGACCCATAGTCCAAGGATGAACCATCACGCATCAATCCTGAGGCGGGCATGATGATGTGGTGAGCTCCTCCCAGGCTTATCCTCCTATAGAACGAGGTGCCATCTCTGAACTCAGATGGGATTACATGCTGACCTCTCAAAGTATGTGCTTTCATCGTGCTCCTCTAGGTTTCGCTGGACAGGCTTGGATCAGAAGGAAGGGTAGGGTCGTGGGGCTCACGAGGGCCCCACGCCAAATGTGCCGGCGCAGCCAGGGCTTGGGCCGCGCCGCCCTAGTGTGTTTGCCGCCTCGTGGGCCCCGCCTTTCTTTCCCTCGGTCTTCGGAAGCCGTGCAAAATAGGACCCCGGGCGTTGATTTCGCCCAATTCCGAGAATATTTCCTTACTAGATTTCAAAACCAAAACAGCGTAAAACAAAGAATCGGCACTTCTACATCTTGTTGTTAGGTTAGTGCCGGAAAATGTATAATAATGCTGTAAAGTATGTACAAAACATTCAAGTATTGTCATAAAAGTAGCATGGAACATAAGAAATTATAGACATTTATACGTATCAATGTGGATGTTGCAGCATGTGCTACAGTTCCAGTTTGTGTTGATGCTAGTATGCAGACTGATGATGTTTGTGCTGATGATGTTCCAGTACATATGGCGCAGATGCGCGTGGGAGGAGTGGGAGGCGAGAAGGTTAGAGAAGCTGCTGATGGTGTTTCAAATTCGTTCACAGCCCGGTCCAACCGATTGTGCGCCGTGAGCCTGGTTCAGGACCGGCTTCGCGCCGATGCCAGCTGGGCATGTTTTGTGAGACATCGCGACAAAACTCTCTGGCCATGATCCTGCCTGCACTCCGGTCACAACCGGACCAGCCGGTTCCAGACCCGGTCAACCGGCTTCTAGACCCCATCAGGCAAGAAAGGCGGTCAGTGGAGACAATGGGTGCAGCCGTCTACACTCACCGTGCTAGGAGCACCGCAGTCCAGTTTTCCGCGATACCGCAGATGCATCGAGGCAAGGATGGATCTGTGAGATATTTATGTGGCCCATGCATTACACATCTTGTGCAGGGTCATGTTCAGCGTCACAGGGTTCCATCAAGACCTCAGAAGAAGAAGGTGTTCGCGCCGAAGTCCAAGCCTATGGAGAAGAAACGAGGCGCCATGCTGTATCAAGTCAAGCAAGCCGCGAGGGAGGATGTGGTGTGGAAGGCAAGCAAGACTTGAGGACGGCGAGGACGTGTCATGTTCATATCACGTCACCTTTTCCAGAAGACCCTCACGCATTGGGGACAACGCTTCTTGAAGGGGGGAGGATGATACGGGCATGGAGGCCTATGTGGAGCCCAGATTCAGGACTCCACCAGCTTAATTATCTTAGTTTAGGTAATGGACATATGTGGGCCAATTAGGGTTTTTAATAAATCGAGTTAGTTTGGTTTGGGCCATATGGGCCAATTAGGGTTTTTAATAAATCGAGTTAGTTTGGTTTGGGCCTGTCCAAACCAAGGTAGAGAGGCCCACTAGGGCTGGCCGGCCACCCCACCCCTCATATAAGTGGAGGTGCGGCTAGGGTTTTAGATAGACAAGTTTAGACTAAAGTTTAGGGTTTTCCCCATTGCGTGTGTTCACGTGTATCATCCCTCCGGGGTACGGCGCTGCCGTTTATCTATTATATCCGCTGCGAAGGTTCTTGTGTTCATCAAGGATTGTCTAGCTCAGGTTTGAGGCGTATCGTTCATCGATCCGTTGCTTGCTGGATTCGTTCCTCTTCTCCAGGCTGCGTTCATCGCGTTGTTGGGAGGATCTACTATCCCGGGTTCTCGCTGTGAAAGATCGGGCAACACCCTAGGTGGATCTGCTGGGATCCCCCTTATCATGTGGTATCAGTTTGCTAGGTTGATCAGGAACGAAAGGCTGAAGAAATTGGTGTTGCGCGGGATCTTTAGTGGGCGGTGATACGCGCGAAGCACACGTCCGTTGGGAACCCCAAGGAAGGTATGATGCGTATAGAAGCAAGTTTCCAGTATGGAACCAAGGTTATCGAACCAGGTGGGAGCCAAGAAGCACGTGAAGGTTGTTGGTGGAGGAGGGTAGTGCGGCGCAACACCAGAAACCGGCGCCAACGTGGAACCTGCAAAACACAATCAAGATACTTTGCCCCAACATAATAGTGAGGTTGTCAATCTCACTGGCTTGCTGTAACAAAATTAAACGTATCGAGGGGAAGATGGTGTTTGTTTGCAAAGAATAGTAAAGAACAATGATTGCAGGAGATTGTATTCAGATGTAAAAGAATGGACCTGGGTCCACAGTTCATCATTAGTGGTGTCTCTCCAATAAGATAATTAGCATGTTGGGGTGAACAAATTATAGGTGGGCAATTGACAAATAAAGATTCAATACATATCAATGATGATTACTATGAGATTTAATCAGGCATTACGACAAAGTACATAGACCGCTATCCAGCATGCATCTATGCCTAAATAATCAACCTTCAGGTTATCATCCGCACCCTCCAAATATTGTTGTAAACAACAGACAATTGCATTAAGTATGGTGCTTAATTAAACAACACAAATATCCTTAGACAAAGCATCGATGTTTTATCCTCAGTAGCAACAGCACATCCACAACCTTAGAACCTTCTGTCATCCAGATTCAATGGATGCATGAACCCACTATCGAGCATAAATACCCTCTTGGAGTTACAAGCATCAACTTGGCCAAAGGCTCTACTAGCAACGGAGAGCATGCAAGAACATAAACAACACATATATGATAGATTGATAACCAACTTGACATAGTATTCCAGATTCATCGGATCCCACCAAACACAACATGTAGCATTACAAATAGATGATCTTGATCATGTTAGGCAGCTCACAAGATCTAAACAATGATAGCACAAGCGGGAGAAGACAACCATCTAGCTATTGCTATGGACCCATAGTCCAAGGATGAACTACTCACGTATCAATCCGGAGGCGGGCATGATGATGTAGATCCTCCGGTGATGATTCCCCCCTCCGGCAGGGTGCCCGATCTCCTGAATCCTCCGAGATGGGATTGGCAGCGGTGGTTCGATGTCTACGGGTGCTTTATTCTTGTAGACAGCAGTTGGGCCTCCAAGAGCGAGGTTTGTAGACACAGCAAGTTTCCTTAAGGATTACCTCAAGGTTTATTTAACTCAGGGAGGAAGAGGTCACATATCCCTCTCAAGCAACCCCGCAACCACAAAGCAAGAAGTCTCTGGTGTCCCCAACACACCAATAGGTGCACTAGTTCGGCAAAGAGATAGTGAAATACAAGTGGTATGAATGACATATGAGGGATGGCGCCGTAAAGTGCTTATTAAGGTGATGTGCAATATTAGAGGAAGCAAACGTTATAGTGTCAGCGTAGTAACTCAAGAAATGAAGAATAAGCAAAATGAGCAGCGTATTTAGAACAAGGCCTAGGGATTAGACTTTACATTAGTGGACACTCTCAACATTGATCACATAATGAAATTAGATAAATGCATACTCTACACTCTCTTTTGTTGGATGATGAACATATTGCGTAGGCTACAAGAGAACCTCAATGCCGGAGTTAACAAGCTCCACAATTAAATGTTCATATTTAAATAACCTTAGAGTGCATGAAAGATCGACACAACTAAACCAAGTACTAACATAGCATGCACACTGTCACACCATGTAGGAGGAATAGATCACATCAATACCATCATAGCAATAGTTAACTTCATAATCTACAAGAGATCATAATCATAGCCTACGCCAAGTACTAACACGAGTGCACACATTGTCACCATTACACCGTGTAGGAGGAATAAAACTACTTTACAACATCACTAGAGTAGCACATAGATAAATTGTGATACAAAACACATTGCAATCATAAAGAGATATAAATAAGCACTTCATTATGCCATTCATAACAGTGAATAAGTATTCTGTGAAATATAGCCTAAGAGACCCACACGGTGCACACACCGTCACCTTTACACACGTGGGACAAGGAGTCTCCTGAGATCACATAAGTAAAAAACTCACTTGACTAGCACAATGACATCTAGATTACAAGCATCATCATATGAATCTCAATCATGTAAGGGAGCCCATGAGATTATTGTATTGAAGAACATAGGAGAGAGATGAACCACTACCTACCGGTACAGCCCCGAGCTTCGATGGAGAACTACTCCCTCCCCATGGGAGCAACAGCGATGAAGATGGCGGTGGAGATGGCAGCGGTGTCGATGGAGAAGCCTTCCGGTGGCACTTCCCCGTCCCGGCGCCTAACAGAGACTCCTGTCCCCCACATCTTGGCTTCGCGATGGCGGCGTCTCTGGAAGGTTTTCGTTGCATCGTTATTCCGTCGTTTTTAGGTCAGGGACCTTATATACGGAAGGGCAGCCTCAGAGGGTCGAAGGGGCGACGACACCATAGTCATGCGGTCAGGGCCTGCACTGCGCCACTTATCATCTCTGGGTCCACAAAAATTCCCTCCGCGGCTCCTGCCTGGATGCCTCCGGGCAAAATAGGAACCTCGGCGTTGATTTCGTCCAATCCCGAGAATATTTCGTTACTAGGATTTCTGAAACCAAAAACAGCAGAAAATGTGAACCCAGCACTTCGCATCTTGTTAATGTTAGTTCCAGAAAATGCACGAATAAGACATAAAGTGTGCATAAACATGTAGGTATCATCAATAAAGTAGCATGGAACATAAGAAATTATTTAAAGGCTGGAGACGTATCGCATCCCTAAGCTTAGTTCTGCTCGTCCCGAGCAGATAAAACGATAACAAAGATACTCTGAAGTGACATGCCATCATAATCTTGACCGTTACTATTTGTAAACATATGTAATGAATGCAGCGATCAAAACAATGGTAATGACATGAGTAAACAACTAAATCATAAAGCAAAGACTTTTCATGAATAGTACTTCAAGACAAGCATCAATAAGTCTTGCATAAGAGTTAACTGATAAAGCAATAAATCAAAGTAAAGGTATTGAAGCAACACAAAGGAAGATTAAGTTTCAGAGGTTGCTTTCAACTTATAACATGTATATCTCATGGATAGTGTCAATGTAAAGTAATATAATAAGTGCAATATGCAAGTATGTAGGAATCAATGCACAGTTCACACAAGTGTTTGCTTCTTGAGATGGGAGGAAATAGGTAGACTGACTCAACATGAAAGTAGAAGAATGGTCCTTCAAAGAGGAAAGCATCGATTGCTATATTTGTGCTAGAGCTATTAAAACATCAAGAGAGCATAAAAATAAAGTTTTGAGAGGTGTTTGTTGTTGTCAACGAATGGTAATGGGTACTCGAACTACCTTATCAACCAGACTTTCAAGAGCGGCTCCCATGAAGGACGTTATCTCTACCAGCAAGGTAGATCATCCCTCCTCTCTTTTGTTTACACATGTACTTTAGTTTTATTTATTAGATGAAACTCCCCCCAACCTCTCAAGACATGGCTAACCGAATCCTCGGGTGCCTTCCAACATTCATATACCATGGAGGAGTGTCTATTTGCAAATTTAAGTTGCTTACTGATATAATCAGAGCAAAACATGCGAAGAGAATTATTAATGAAAGTTAATTAATTAGGGCTGGGAACCCCATTGCCAACTTCTTTTTGCAAATTATTGGATAAGCGGATGTGCCACTAGTCCATTGTGAAAGTCCGTCAAAAGTAACAACAAGATTGGAAGATAAACACCACATACTTCCTCATGAGCTATAAAACATTGACACAAATAAGAGGTGATAAATTTTGAATTGTTTAAAGGTAGCACTCAAGCAATTTACTTTGAAATGGCCGAGAAATACCATGTAGTAGGTAGGTATGGTGGACACAAATGGCATAGTGGTTGGCTCAAGGATTTTGGATGCATGGGAAGTATTCCCTCTCGATACAAGGCTTAGGCTAGCAATGTTATTTGAAACAAACACAAGGATGAACCGGTGCAGCAAAACTCACATAAAAGACATATTAAAAACATTATAAGACTCTACACCGTCTTCCTTGTTGTTCAAACTCAATACTAGAAATTATCTAGACCTGAGAGAGACCAAATGAAAACCAAATTTTAGCAAGCTCTATGTACTTCTTTCATTAATGGGTGCAAAGTATAAGATGCAAGAGCCTAAACATGAGCACAACAATTGCCAAGTATCACATTATCCAAGACATTTTAGCAATTACTACATGTAGCATTTTCCAATTCCAACCATATAACAATTTAACGAAGAGGAAATTTCGCCATGAATATTATGAGCTAAAACACATGTGTTCATACGAACCAGCGGAGCGTGTCTCTCTCCACACAAGGATGAACTTATTCAGAGAACTAAGATAACAAAACAAAATAAAAGCACACACACATACGCTCCAAGTAAAGTACATAAGATGTGACCGAATAAAAATATAGTTTCAAGAGAAGGAACCCGATACTTTGTCGATGAAGAAGGGGGATGCCTTGGGCATCCCCAAGATTAGATGCTTGAGTCTTCTTGAAATATGCAGGGATGAACCACGGGGCATCCCCAAGCTTAGAGCTTTCACTCCTCTTGATCATAGTATATCATACTCTTCTGCCCCTTGAAAACTTCCTTCACACCAAACTTCAAGCAAACTCATTAGAGGTTAGTGCACACAAAAATTTACATGTTCAGAGGTGACACAATCATTCTTTACACTTCTCGACATTGCATAATGACTGGACATTAAAGGATCAAAGAAATTCATCCAATAGCAGCAAAAGAGGCAATGCGAAATAAAGGGCAGAATCTGTCAAAACAGAACAGTCCGTAAAGACGAATTTTAAAATGGCACCAGACTTGCTCAAATGGAAAACTCAAAACTAATGAAAGTTGTGGACATATCTGAGGATCACGCACGGAATTGGAAGATTTTTCTGAGTTTCCTACAGAGAAATAAGCCCAGATTCGTGCAGATAGAATCTGTTTCTGCGCAGAAATCCAAATCTAGTATCAACCTTCGATTAGAGGCTTCACTTGGCACAACAAAACACAAACCTAAGATAAGGAGAGGTTGCTACAGTAGTAAACAACTTCCAAGACACAAATATAAAACAAAGTACTGTAGCAAAATAACACATGGGTTATCTCCCAAGAAGTTCTTCTTACAAACTATTAAGATAGGCTCAGCAGTTTTAAAGATGCACTCGCAAGAAATAGTAGTTGAAGCAAAAGAGAGCATCAAGAGGCACAAAACACATTTAAGTATAACATGCTTCCTATGCAGAAGGAATCTTGTAAATAAACAAGTTCAAGAAGAGCAAAGTAACACATAGGAAGATAAAACAAGTGTGCTTCAAAAATTTCAGCACATAGAGAGGTTTTTTAGTAACATGAAAATTTTTACAACCATATTTTTCCCTCTCTCATAATAACTTTCAATAGCAATATGAGCAAACTCAACAATATAACTATCACATAAAGCATTCTTATTTGAGTCTCATGCATAAAATTATTACTCTCCACATAGGCATAATCAATTTTATTAGTTGTAGTGGGAGCAAATTCAACAAAGTAGCTATCATTATTATTCTTATCATCAAATATAAGAGGCAAAGTATCATCCAAGTAAATTTTCTCCTCAATGCTTGGGGGACTAAAAATATCATGCTCATCAAAGCCAGCTTCCCCAAGCTTAGAATCTTCCATAGCATTAGCAACAATAGTGTTCAAAGCATTCATATTAATATGTTCCATGGGTTTTTTAATTTTCGCATCAAACCATCCATGTCTTAAATCAAGAAATAGAATAAAAAGGTCATTGTTGTTCATTATGCCTAACTAGTAAACAAGAAACCAAATGTCGCAATTGCAGAGTCTAAAGGAAATAGCTTCGAGCACACACACAATGGCGCCGGAAAAGTACTGTTACCTGGAACCGGAGTATGAGTGCCTTTTACCTTTCCTCCCCGGCAACGGCGCCCGAAAAAGTGCTTGATGTCTACGGTGCTTCTATTCTTGTAGATAGTGTTGGGCCTCCAAGAGCAGAGGTTTGTAGAACAGTAGCAAGTTTCCCTTAAGTGGATTACCCAAGGTTTATCGAAACTCATGGAGGAAGAGGTCAAAGATATCCCTTTCAAGCAACCCTGCAACACAAAGCAAGAAGTCTCTTGTGTCCCCAACACACCTAATAGGTGTACTAGTTCGGCAAAGAGATAGTGAAATACAAGTGGTATGAATGAATATGAGCAGTAGTATGGCGCTAGAAAAGTGCTTGCAGTTGATGGTAGTAATATTGTAGGAAGTAAACAAGTAGTAGTAACACAGCAGTAGTAACTCAGTAAAACAGTAAACAAGCAGCGATAGCAGTATTTAGGAACAAGGCCTAGGGATTAGACTTTCACTAGTGGACACTCTCAACTTTGATCACATAACAGAATTGATAAATGCATACTCTACACTCTCTTGTTGGATGATGAACACATTGCGTAGGATTACACGAACCCTCAATGCCGGAGTTAACAAGCTCCACAATTAAATGTCATATTTAAATAACCTTAGAGTGTATGAAAGATCGACACGACTAAACCAAGTACTAACATAGCATGCACACTGTCACCTTCACGCTAGGTAGGAGGAATAGATCACATCAATACCATCATAGCAATAGTTAACTTCACAATCTACAAGAGATCATAATCATAGCCTACGCCAAGTACTAACACGAGTGCACACACTGTCACCATTACACCGTGTAGGGGGAATAAAACTACTTTAGTAACATCACTAGAGTAGCACATAGATAAATTGTGATACAAAACACATTGCAATCATAAAGAGATATAAATAAGCACTTCACTGTGCCATTCATAACAGTGAATAAGTATTCTGTGAAATATAGCCTAAAAGACCCACACGGTGCACACACTGTCACCTTTACACACGTGGGACAAGGAGTTTCCGGAGATCACATAAGTAAAACTCACTTGACTAGCACAATGACATCTAGATTACAAGCATCATCATGTGAATCTCAATCATGTAAGGCAGCTCA